>JBBPBX010033675.1:0-11746 GCA_038048925.1 Garcialebias charrua
GCTCAACCTCTACGCTGAATGAACTGAATGAGTTCTTTGCTCGGTTTGAGGCAAGTAACAGCACACCTGCACATAAACTCCCCCCCTCTCCTGATGGCCAGGTGCTGGCGCTGTCCTCAGACAGCGTAAGGCGATCATTCATCAAGATTAATGCCCGGAAGGCCTCTGGTCCTGACAACATACCTGGTCGTGTGCTGAAGGACTGTGCAGGGGAACTCGCAGCGGTCTTCACGGACATCTTTAACATCTCACTGAGCCAGGCCATCGTCCCCACCTGTTTCAAAGCCACCACCATCATCCCTGTCCCAAAGAAGGCAACGCCCGCATGCCTCAATGACTATCGCCCAGTAGCACTCACCCCCATCCTGATGAAGTGCTTTGAACGGCTAGTCATGAAAAGCATCACATCTGTCCTCCCTGCCTCCCTGGATCCCTTCCAATTTGCATACCGACCTAATCGCTCAACCGACGATGCCATCTCCTCTGCCCTCCACACAGCTCTCACACATCTGGACACGAAGGACTCTTATGTTAGAATGCTGTTCATCGACTTCAGCTCAGCATTCAACACCATCATCCCCCAACAGCTCATCCTTAAACTGGACAGTCTGGGGCTGAACACCTCAATGTGTAACTGGCTGCTAGACTTCCTGACCGGGAGACCACAGACAGTACGGATCGGGAGTAACACATCTAGCACCATCACATTGAACACAGGGGCCCCACAAGGATGTGTGCTGAGCCCCCTTCTATTCACCCTGCTAACACACGACTGCACACCATCGTACAGCTCCAACCACTTCATCAAGTTTGCGGACGACACAACAGTGGTAGGTCTCATCAGCAACAACGATGAGACGGACTACAGGAACGAGGTGAGCCGCTTGGCCTTGTGGTGCGGACACAACAATCTCACTCTCAACGTGGAGAAGACAAAGGAGATTGTCGTGGACTTCAGGAAGAGGGATGCACAACATGCCCCTCTGACCATCAACAGCACCGCAGTGGAGAGAGTGGACAGCACCAAGTTCCTGGGAGTGCACGTCTCAAAGGACCTGTCCTGGAGCAGGAACACTGCAGCACTGGCCAAGAAGGCTCACCAGCGCCTCTACTTTCTCCGCAAGCTGAAAAGGGCTGGAGCTTCAACCCCCATCATGTGCACCTTCTACAGGGGTGCCATAGAAAGTGTCCTGACCAGCTGCATCACGGTGTGGTTTGGTGCATGCACTGCATCATGCCGCAAGAGCCTCCAGCGCATCGTGAAAGCAGCTGAGAAGATCGTCGGCACCTCCTTGCCCTCACTGCAGGACTTACACAGCAAACGCCTCACTCGGAAAGCCCACTGCATGGCAGGTGATCCCACACACCCACTACACAGCCGCTTTAGACTGCTGCCATCAGGGAGGAGACTGAGGAGTCTCCAGGCTCGAACCAGCAGACTGAGAGACAGCTCTGTTCATCAGGCAGTCAGAATGCTAAACACTCTGCCTGCTCTGCCTCCCCTCCCATTTGAACTGCCTTAACACAAAAAACTTTCTCACACATTACCACTCAACACAAAGTTTTTAACACTGGACCCTGTGTCATCAAACGGGTTATTCACTAAACTCTCGGTCATGTACTCATTCAGTTTGCACTACTTCTCATATTTGCACTAATGTTTGTATTACATTACTGCCTATAGTCATACTACTGTTTACATTCACTGTTTACATTTATTAATACGGTTTACATTTATTACTACTGCTTTACATTTATTACTACTGTTTACATTTACACTACTTTTATCTACACTACTGCAGATACATATACAGCATTCTCTGACTAGCCTTATCTAAGGATGCCAAATGTGCCTTATGTGCCTCACTGCATATGCCACTTTGCCTCTATACCAACATCAACTACCTCATACATATACTGTGTACATTAACTTATATGCTGCTGTGCCACTCTTTGCAAATGTCAATGCTAGAACCTTCAGTTTATTTTATAGATATACTTTTTATACTTTTTATACTACTATGCAAAAACTCAGGACAGTATTACACTTTTATTATTTCATTTTATGCTTATGTTCATTGGGTGTTTGGTGTTTCAGGGGTGTTTGGTGTTTCAGTGTTGGTGTATTGGTGAATCATTTTTTGTCAGAATAATGACTAAGGCTCAGTGGAATGGACACAGATTCTGATGGGATATTTTTAAAAGTCTGGGACAAAGTGGAAAAACTGACTCACTGAACCATCAGGCTTCCATCTGTGTATGAATGTGATCAAAGCACTGATCAGTGTCTATAAATGATTTGTTCAGATTAGATTTGTAGAGGTGTAGTAGAGTGCTGTATGAATGTGTGTATGGAGGTGACTGTGTTGTAAAGCACTTTGAGTATCTTGATTAGATAGAAAGGTACTCTATAAGTACATTTACCATTCCATAGAAACAGGTGTCTGACTAGTTAGCGATGCTAACTTTGACTCACCAGCGCATGGTCGAAGCTGAAGGTGCTTATGTAATAGGCAGAGATGTCCCCATCGGCAAGAGGCTGAGAGATCTGTGCCACTATACCACATTCATCTAAAACACAGAGGGCATCCCATCAGAGTCAATTCATAAAGGAAGGGAATGCTTTCAATACAAAAGGACAGATGCTTTTATTAGATTAAAAAAAGTCACAACATAAAGCCTTTAGTTTGGCATCTCCGTTTTAAAATAAACAAAATAATGAAACTTGACCTGAAAATAAAACTTTTATCCCCCTGCCTAAACAAAGAGAATCATTAATTTGATCAAGTATTCCCGATCACTCATACTTATCCAGATGAACACAACTAAACATTTTTGAATTTGTTAGACTTTTACACATTTTATTTGCTTTGATAGGAAAGGATTCTTTTCGTTGTAATTATACATGCACACAACAAAATCACGTAAAGTGGCTCTCAGCTCTCAAACCGGCATGATAATTAAAAAGACAAGTGAACTGTAACGTACACAGTCAACGTAAAATGTGCACCCAAGTCATACTTTTTAGTCATTAATAGTGAAAAACCAGTAGTAGGCACAGTTAACAAAAAACTTAGCTTTGCTAAACGCTAAGTCACGAACTAAATATAATTAGCTTAGCTATTGCTAAACTGCCAAACAGATTAAAAAAATTAGCAGAAGCTAACGCTAAAGAGCAATCTTTTATCATGCACTGCTGTCGCTGACGCTGTAAGACTGTCTGCAACGTGACAACGTAAGTGAGCAACCGGCCGCCACGGTGGCGCAGTTAATAGAGCTGTTCCTCTCAGCGAGAAGGTCGCTGGATCAAATCCCAGCTGGGGGCCTGGGTGGTTTGCATGCTCTCTCCATGTATGAGTGAGTTTTCTCCAGGTGCTCCGGTTTCCTCCCACAGTCCAAAAACATGCATGTTAGGCTGATTGGTAACTTTAAATTGTCCCTAGGTGTGAGAGAGCACGTGAATAGTAGGGATGGGGCAGATCCGATCCAGTATCGGTATCGGTATCCGATACCAGCATTATTTAAGTATCGGGTATCGGATCAAACCTGCCGATACTTTTCCGATCCAGCTTCAAAGAGCACTTGTGTTCAATCACAATCTGTGACTGCCCTTTTTAACATTGTGTGAGATAAACCCAATGAAGACACTCTTAAGCCTTACAATAAGGGGGTTCCCTATTGTAAGGCTTAAGAGTGTCTTCATTGGGTTTATCTCACACAATGTTAAAATGAATAGTTTGGGTGCAAAAGTTTCATTATACAGAGTCAAATACCTGAACAGTATCGGATCGGGAAAGTATCGGTATCGGTCGATACTGAGTTAATAAGTATCGGTATCGGATCGGAAGTGAGAAATGTGGATCGGTGCATCCCTAGTGAATAGTTGTTTGTCTCATGTGGCCCTGTGATGGACTTGTGACCCGTCCAGGGTGTACCCCGCCCCTTGCACAGTGATTTCTGGACATGGGCACCGGCGACCCCCATGACCCAAAATGGAAGACGCGGGTAAAGATAATGGATGGATGGATGGTTAATCCGCTAAATGGAAAATTTATTCTGCTATTGGTGAACTAGTGGAACCATGTCCACCACTGGTGACAACTAGGTTTAATCATCATGATGTAAAAAAAAAAAAAGGGTGGTAAATGGTCACAGGTCAGGCCAGTTACAGTGAGAACTCTCCAACCAGCCACCTCAGAAGAAGGTTCATAAAAGCATGTGGTCTTACCAAAACCCAGAGGCTGCCCTCCTATACGAACCATCCTCCACAGCTCCCCAGAGGAGCTGGTGAACAGAAGATCAGCAGGAAACCTGAAACAAATGATTCTATTTTAACCCTGCAGCAAAGTGCAAACAGGCATCGCACCACGAATGCCTCTAACAGCTGCAGGTTTTCATCAAATAAATATTCACTCCATTTACTTCCATTTGTAACTGGGATGTAACTGGGACCCCGTGTACATAATCTCGTTTTCATCACATGTACCACATGCGGTGCAAATGACAATAAAGACTCCTTACTGTCTCTGAGCCTCAGTGTCCATCACCAGTGAGATGTAACCATCGATGAGGGAGAACGAGAAGAACTTAATACAGTCCAACTCCTGGTCTGGAGACGACTGCTTGTCTTTAGGACTAAAAACAAAAACACTTATTCCTTATTACTCAGCAGGACAGAAGAAACACAAAGCACCAGAAAATTATTTTTGAAAATAACAATGACACTTTTATTGTATTTCTTTAAATGTATTAGTCATAAATGAAATATAATTCTCCTACACATAGAAAAAATATTTTATTATTATTATTTTATTTAAAATTAATCACACAAGGACGCTGTTAATCTAATTTTGGATTAAAATAAAATACTTTTTGAAACTGCAACATATTCAACAGTTTATTGAACATTTATTGTAAATATCTGCGTATGAAACATTTAATCAATTTATTTTACATTATTTGTAAACCTGTTTAAAAACACACAAAAATGATAAAATAAAAATTCTTTCACAAGTACAAACAATAATAAATAAATAAAAACACAAAAAGCTGCATGGTGTCTGAACTTGTTTTATGCTTCTGCGCTGCCTTCCTGTGTTACAGAGAGGCACGGCAGTGGCGTAAACAAACAGCGTCTCACCTGTTGGAATAAAAGAGAACATCGATGAGTGTGGTGGCGATGGACGGCAGCGTGTCCGGGTCCAGAGACATGACACAGAACTGGTTCTGGGGGATCAGCACCGGGTGAACTGTAGGTTGGATGGCTAAAGGAACAAAAAAACACAACAAACAACTAAATGTGGTCACAATTTCCAACAAGCTTTAAAATTAGACTCTTTTGTTTTTCAAAACAAATATGCATTTTTGTTAGTTAACATTTTATATAATGCATGGAGACTTTTTTAAATTGTACATGTGCAGATTTGTTTTAAATATTTAATTTATTTTGAAAAACTCACTTAGGTTTTTGTGAAGAGCCAAATCAACTCAGAAATGCTTCAAATATCATTAAACTCAAATCACCTCAAGCTGTGATGGCGTTTTACCATTGTTCTTATCGTCACATGCCTCCTGTTTATACATTATTCTGTAAGGCTTCTGGAGCTTCATTTAAAGATTAGCTTTTAGTTTTGCAGACATAAATGATGCAACAGAGTTGCTCATGTCATTTAAACAGAAGCTGGAGTTGTTGTTTTTTTTTGCAAAGTTAAAATGCACATCTGGTTGGTCACACGTTTTATTGCTGGTTTTATTTACTTTATGGGTTCAATTAAAACATATTTAAAATTTTAAATGCTGACAAAATGCTACAATATCTGAAATGCACAGTACTGAATTTTTTTATTTGTATTTTATTATATTTTACATTTTCCCCTACGGTACTCGCTCTCAAGCAAGACAGACGCATTTTCTTCCTTCTCCCATCTCCTTCCTGCTTTTTTGCTCTCTGTCCTGTGTATCAGAGCTTCTATTTACACATCTTCCGAATCATAAATTACTGACATGGACCTGTTCAGCTAATATTTCAATGCAACTAATAATTGTTTTTATTTTTTTTAACCAAGCAACAGGGTCCTGGAGAACCCTCATGAGAAGGTTTGGTTCATGCTTTGAGCACTCACTCAGCTGATTTGAGCTCAACCGTAAGATGGAAGCAATTTATGAGAATCGTAGGCCACTTGCAGCTTCTGGGACTCGCCAGCATGTTGGGGACGACCTAGGAGGGAGCTGATAAGCCCGGACCAGTGGAATGCCCACAAATCTGGCCATTCTGGATATCAAAAGTACCAGCAGAACTCAAGGCTGATGACAAATAACCGTCTGCCAGAAAAAATGAACAACTGTGGCTTATCTGAATCTGACTCCCCCGTTTGGCCTTGAAGCAGGCCAACTTATCTAATTTCTCCTGGGATATGTGTAAGAAGGCTCTGCTCTATCTGTCCCCTGCAACCCCCCCAGAACTTCTGTGAACAGTTATCAGAGCTGACACCAACATCAGGACTATGGTGCTATCTGGAGGTACCGGTACTTCATGGACAAATCTCACTGTCTTGTCATCAAATGCATACGTCATGCGTTTATAAATGTGCTGGTAAATCCTTGTCCTGATAAGAACAAGGTGTGAAGAGATCTTTTTTGTAATACCACTATCCTCTCCTCATGGCCTTTCCCCTTTTCCATCTAAAGAACAAGGGGCCGCGAGCCATGTGCACTCCGCCCATCTTTTGGACAACTGTACGGACATAATCTCGCTGTGCTATACTACGGTGCAATGATAATAAAGCTTATTCTGATTGAAAGATTGTGTTCTAATGCCTTTCTGGATGTTGTGAACTGCACTTCATGTTCTATAAATCAGGGTGCTGTAGCCCTGTGCAGCTCTATTGCATTGTGTCTTAAACATAAAGAAAACCCAGTCCAGACCAGTCGTTTGTAGATATAACAAGTACCCTTTCATATAGTCTCTGTCCAACACTTAGATTTTTACCACAGTACAGCAGCAAATTGTTCATATTACCAGTATTGCTAATCTTTATTCTTTTTAAATCAACAGGTTAAAAATGCCTGCAGCAATGACGTAATAATATGTCTATGTAATTTTAACAATAGCAAAAGATGGTGCTAGGGAATATTACATCATCCTCCAAGGTAAACGTGATCAGCAGTTAATTTAAATTGCACCTTCTTTGCCGTTCTTCTGGAGGCCGTGGGAAACATCCTGACTGCACACAGGGACCGATTCTCCTTCCACCTCCCTGTAAATGTTGAACTCCTCCTCCAGGGTGCTGATGACCACAGACAGGTCTTTTTCTCTAACCTGCACAAGAAAAGAGAATTGTTCAGTAAATGTCAAATAGAACAAATTAAAGCAATGTAAAATAATGTAAACACTTATTCCCTTTGTGAAGTGTGTGTATACACATGATAAAACCTAAGATAAAATGCCATTTGAACTTACAACCCTGATTGCATTAAAAAAGTTCAACCAGCATGTCAACCGTTAATACACAACTACTTGCTGACACGAATGTCTGACATGTTATGCATGTCTAACTACTTAACTTTCTATGTAATTCATCAACTAATATTTTTAGTAGTTTCAGCTCTGTCAGGAATTAATTTATAAACTGCAAATTTGAAGAGTAGACAAAATGCAAACACTATTTTTTTTTCTTCTTACAGGAACTAAAAGGTTAAAGGTTTCACTACAAAACTGAAAGACAAGAGTTGTTACATTTTAAAGGGACAAGAGACTGAAGTAGACGGCACTCACCAGGATGAAGTCAGTCTGATAGGTGGACAGCATGAAGACCGAGACGTGCTGCTGGGCGAGGGGGGCGATGACCGACTTGGCAATCTTGGTCACGCCGACAGCCTGCGAGCTGCTGGAGATGTTACCGTTGGAGACGACGTTGAGTGGCAGCCAGGTGGAGCTTTCAACCTGGAGGTGCTCTGAAGGCTGCAGCTCTGAGGAATGACAGGAAAACAAAACTGTTGGTTATTGTCTGACCACAAACGGAATGCTTTTATGCTTATGATCAATTAGTATATTTTTGTACAAAGTTTTCCCTCACTGCACAATAAAATGCAACTACTGTATTCAAATGTTTTGATCTGTAACTTTTCAAAAATAAAAGCATTTGAGAATTGCCTCACACCTGCATTCCATTCTATGGCCACCAGGGGGAGACCTCCTCAGCTTCATAAAGCAACATGATTGTAGAAAACGTCTCTTCCATCTTATTCAACATACAGTAGTTAAATGAACACATTGAGAAATATGACCTCATTTAGAGTGAAATAACCAGTGAATGAACTTAAGTGTTCATTCACTACAATCAGAGTGACCATTTTACTGACGAACTCTTTGCCGTTTTAACATTTTAAACTGACCCAATAAAAGGAAGAATGGGATTTGAAAGCACTAAATGTGCAGGAAACACCAAAAAAGGCCAAGGGCATCAGACTTTCATTAGTGCTTCTGATGTATTTAATATAAATTTGGAGTTAAAGAGCTTAAATTTGAGATAAATTTTAAGCATCAACCAGTAGAAAGTCAATAAAAATATGCTTTGGGGTTGAATTGTGTGATGTTCAGTATAAAGCATTGTTGAATATTTGCTCAGAAACTCTTTATTACATTTTCTTCTAAAACTATCTCACCTTGAAAAGCCTCACTGGACCCAATATGATTACCGGTAGATATTAGACGTTCTGATTAAAACACTTGTTAGTTGATTTCAGTTTTGTTACAGTCTTGTAAAACTGATTTTCTAAAATAAACATATTGAGAAAAAACAAGTTAGTAATAATCCAAGCATTTGGGTTTTACAACTAGTGCTATACATAACATCTTCAATAGAGGAATCTGGAAAAAACACCAGTGAATAAATTAAAAAAAATCTCCAGTGACAGAAATCGGACAAACTTTGTGGTAAGGGCAGGGCCTCGTTGTGCAGGCTACAATTTAACAACAGCCAAAAATAAAAAAAAAAGTAATAATAATAAATCAGTGAGGCATTTAAAGACGACATCAACACAACTTTGTGTTGAAGATGACCACAGGAAACAGAGGTAAAGAGGAACTTGATACCAGAGCATCAATATCTTCATAAACTTAAACTTGGTGGTAAAAATGAGTCAAGGGAAGTCAGAACTGGTTTGTTTCTCTGATGTTGAGTTTTTGGAGCTGGATATTTAAGACTAGAGTACTCACTACTTTGGAAACATCTTTGCTCAGAATATGAAGGAGAATTAAAAGTACGATTTCACTGTATGAGATGCATCAGCATTTAAAGTAGTTTTAAAGTACGGTAGTTAAAGGTGTGACAAAACTGCATTAATGATCAGCTAAGTGAATACTAAAATGTCTACAGGTGCATCTTATTATTCAGGCTCAGTACTAATTAGCTGTGCCCAGTAAAAATCTCACAGAGGAGATGAATAGTCAACAGGCTTGCTTATGTTTACACGTTGCGAAAGAAACAGCAAGATGATTTTTGTTTTTATCACCAGATGATATTTTTAACAGCTATTCTATCCATTTCTTTCTTCCCCTTCAAAAGGCCTCTGCTCTGGTTGCACAAATTGTCACAAACAGCCTCTTGTGGCTTCTCAATACCCCAGCTCCTAACTCTTAAAACAGGCACCCAGAAGCAGAAAAACCCAGAGGCAACACATGCGTATAACATCTGTAACATCTACAGTATATCATCTGCATCTGTGAAAAAGACCAAGGCAGTAACAGCAAAATAAGCATTAAAAAGACAATCTAAGCAGAACACGGTTTTGCTAATTACATCCCAAAAGTGCTCTCATGCAGAGACTTGCACATTGACTTGAGAACTGAACTTGACCATAAAACTAGCAAGTTGCTACCTCACTGTCTTTGCTGCGATTTACCATCAACTCTTTTTCTAGTAGGGGAGGCAGTCACTAATGGATCCTAATGTTGGTTTTCTCTCAGTCATAATGAACTGTGTGACAATGCATTAGAGGAACAAGGATGCAAAAAAATATATATCTTTTGCCACAGATTGCTTCAAAGACAAAGAGTTTAATTAAATACAATAATTACTTTAATGCTACATATTTTCCGGACTATAGGTCGCGACTTTTTATCATTTTTTCATGGCCTGCGACCTATAGTCAGGTGCGACCTATACAGGTAGTCCCCGACTTACGAGCGCTCTGACCTACGAGCGCCCGGACTTACGAGCTGGCGAAAGAGAAGTAAATTTGTAAAAAATACAGCACTTTTTTGTGTTTTTAGATGAAAGTGTGTTAGCTAACCATTTGGAAACACGTTTCCGACCATGTTTATGAACTAATATGAACGTTTTTGATGAAAAACGAGTGTTCGTAGTAGCGCTAGCATAAATGTTCCAACTTACGAGCGAAAATCCGGACTTACGAGAACACGTGCTTCGTGTTCCAACTTACGAATTTTCGTGTTACGAGCAACTCGCAGGAACGGAACTCCCTCGTAAGTCGGGGACTACCTGTATATGGCTTTTTATAAAATAAGCTGATTTGTAATCATTTATTAACAAAAATTAAACTGAGACACACTCTTACAATAATATCAGCTAACAAATATATATTTTTTAGGTGTTTATCCTGCTAAAATTATTCATTTATTAAAGAAAAGTTCAGCTCAGACACATATTTGCTATAATTTTTTATCAAACAATTAATTGTTTTTAAGTGTTAATCTTCTTAAAAGCCTTGCTGTGCGCTCCTGTGGAAGAGACATTTGCAGCAGAGCTAAACACGGTCCACATTTTGACGTAGGTGCGACCTATATATGGATTTTTCCAATTCTTTGGCAATAATTGGACAATGCGACCTATACTCGGGTGTGACCTATAGTCCGAAAAATACGGTATTTAAGAAATTATCAGCTCATCAAGGTTCTTTTGAGGGAACTTGAAATTGCATCCTGTTGTTCCTATTGCAGCTGTTTTTTTTCCTGAATCATGTGGTTGTCACCCATCCAGCATAATCGGAGTGGGAACAAGGAAGGAAGGAACAGTGAGGAGGTAAACCAACACAGTGCTAGCTTGTGGCCCAATTCACAACTTGTTCTAACCAATTCTTTAAATCTTTACTGAGCAATAGCTGAAAAGTTACTACAATGTGCATTGTAGTAACTTGTAAATTGTAAATTGTGTAATTGTAAATTGTGTTACTACAATTTATGCTTTAGCTCTGATTAAAACCACTGTTTACTTTTTGGCTGCTTGTCTTTGCTTTTTCTCTGAACAAGTCAATCATGTTTGCAGTCCCTTTGTGGCATAACGAACCCTTTATGAAGTTAACCCTTTCAAATTTAAGTTTGCTGAGTAGAAAAGAAAAAGTAAAGCCACACAAGAGGGAAAAAGAGCAGCATACCATGCAGATGGTACGTCAGCATCAGAGCGGACGCCTGCCTGGTTAAAGCATAAAAAGTACATTCGAATGAACGTTTCACCTTTGAATCCTTCCTGGTCGAGGACAACGGTGTAGTTTTCTGGTGTTTCTGTCAGGCTAAAAAACTTGCACCTGAAACAACAAAAAGAGCAAAGATTGAGTAAGATGTGAAAAAAAAATCAAGGTTAAAGAACTATTCTGTGTATAGGTACAGTATTTATAAGTCACACAAAGCAATTTAGGTTCTCATACATGTATTTATTAGAACTCTAGAAAACATACGGTTATGTAAAATGTCATTTATGGTACAGGACACTTTAGTTTATTTTAGTTA
>JBBPBX010033676.1:12369-33114 GCA_038048925.1 Garcialebias charrua
AAAGAGGTCAGCTTAATACTGACCCCTGTTAAAATCCTTTAGTTACATCTGGGTGACACTATATGTGTTTAAAGACACAATATATGGTCTCCCTCATGTTTCCTTCACTGTTGCACCGAGGGACTGAGAGAAACGCAATTTCGGTCCTGTGTATGTCCTGTACATATTGCAGTTCTGACAATAAAGTTGACTTTGACTTTGACTTAGACTTTGATAGCCTGAGAAAAAATGTCACATGCAGAAACATTCACATAATGCTTCTGCCAAACGTGTTTGTAGAGCTCCAGCTAGCAGCGGCACAGAAGTGTGCAGCTGGAACGTTGCTCACAGCCTCCTACGTCCCTCAAATAATTCGGATATCTGCAATATCATACTGTCAGTTACCAGACACTCCATCTACACCTGCAGGAACTTTAAGCTCTATGAAAATAAATCCCTGGATCGCTGGAAACTGTTCATTGGAATGATGCAAGGACACTGTAGAACTTTGTATTGTGTGGACAAGCAACTGTGTGAAGACATCTTTGGACCACTTGAATCATTTGGAATATTGGAAATAACAGACGTCTAAAGTAAAAAAAAAATCATTTTTGTTACATGACGGACATTATAGAACTTTGATGTATGTATGTACAATATACATTGAATTGTGAATATTTTTGAATGAATTATTTTTTTATAATAAAAGAAAAAAAATGCGGGAGGTGGAGGGAATGATAAAGGTTCAATGTCCAGACTTCTGACATTTAAGTTGGCACCATTGAGACACAAACGGGGTTTATACACAGGGTGACCTTTGACCCCCACTGGGGGCAGGCTTTTGTACACATTGGGTGCACAGCTAAGCGTGAAGGTCCTCTATACGATTAGCTGAGCAGATGTCCAAGAGTGGATCAATTCCATAAGATAGCAAAGCTATCGCACTGAGAGTTTCACCCGCCCAGGCTTTGTGGCATGCCAAACAAATGGCTGACAAAAAACACCCTCATGGTGGAAAAGAAGTAGCCTTTTCTTTTTTTTCTTTTTTTTTACAGAGAGGCTAAGCTGACTTAGCTCTCACCTTCTGTGTGGCGTTTAGACGTAACCGGTCAGGCCTGAGGCCTTCAGCCTGTTCCCTTCAGTGGCCAAGCTGAAAGCTGCCAGTTCTGGACGTGGGTAGAGAAGCTGCCCATGTGCCTGGGTCAGTAGGTCCCTGTGAGAGGGCAACTGCCATGGCGTCCCTGACAGCATTGAAATCAGTTCTGGGAACCACGGTTTCTGTGGCCACCTGGGAGCTATTAATATCAGGGAGAGGGCTCCCCGGCGTACACGTCCCAGCGTCACCTGAATCAGAGGGACGGGTGGAAAAGCATAATACAGCACCCCTGCTGGCCAGTCATGAGCCAAAGCATCTGTTCCCAGCGGTGCGTCTGTCTCCTTTAGAGAGAAGTACAGGTCACAGTGTGAGCTGGTCTTGCATGCGAACAGGTCGACAGAGGCTCTCCCGTACCGTGACCAGATCTGGTCCACGACCCGTGGGTTCAGTCTCCATTCTGAGGCTAACAGAGGCCCTCTTGAGAGGGTATCCACTCCGTAGTTTAGTTCGCCCGGGATGTGCGTCGCCCTGAGTGACAGTAATCTTGGGGCACACCACGTGAGCAATTTTTGTGTTAGACTGAGGATGGCTCGGGATCTCGTCCCCCCTTCTCTGTTGATGAAGGATACCGTTGTCCTGTTATCTGATTTCACCAGAACATGCTACCCTGCGATCAGACCTTTTCAAAAAAAGTATTTCACTGACAGGAACACGGCCCACAATTCCAGGAAGTTGATGTGTAATCTCGCTTCCTGTTGTTTCCAAAGGCCTTGGGCATTCTGATTTCTACAGACTGCTCCCCATCCTGTTTTTGAGGTGTCTGTCGTGATTACCACGCGGGATGATACTCGTTCCAACGGGACCCCTTCCGTGAACACGGAAGGGTTCCTTTATGGTTCTAGGGCTGTCAGGCATTCTGAACTGATCTAAATTTTCCCTGCTCATCTGAAGGGGACAGGGTGTGTCTGTTTGTTTAGCCATATCTGCAAGGCCCGCAATTTCAACAGTGCGTGTGGCACATAGGGTATGGCCGCCACCAAGAGGCCCAAGAGGCGTTGGTATGTCTTTAGGGGAACCTCCTGACCCAGTCTAAACCTTACCAGGCAATGGCGTATCGAGAAAATGCATTTCTGTGAGAGCCATGCCCTGTACCGAGTGGTGTCGACCTGTACTCCCAAAAATACGGTAATCTGTGATGGAGTCAGGTCGCTCTTCTGCAGGTTTATGACAAAACCGAGAGCCTCCAGGTGAGAGATCAGCATGTGTGAGTGCAGCTGAGCCTGCATTTTGCTCTCAGCCAGAATCAGGAGGTCATCCAGGTAATTCATGATCCTGACCCCTTGACCCCCTGAGAGGGGCCAACGTTGCGTCTAGACATTTTGTAAATGTATGCGGAGCAGTTTTTAATCCAAAAGGTATAGCCTTGAATTCGTATGCTTTCCCCTCGAATGCGAAACGGAGGTATTTTCTGTACCTCCTCCACACGCTCACGTGGAAATAAGCGTCTTTTAAATCCACGGTGCATGCATAGTCTCCTGGTCTCACAGACTGGAGGACTTGTCGCAATGTGAGCATCTTGAATTTGAATGTTTTTATTCTCTTGTTCAGCGTTCTGAGATCGAGGATCGGCCTCAAGGACTGGTCTCTCTTGGACACCAGGAAGTACTTGCTGTAGTGACCGGAGCGTATTTTATGTTTTGGAACAACATTTATTATTCCTTTCTGCAACATCGTTGATATCTCCTCTCTCAGTACATGTGCGCGTGCTAGGTTGATGTTTGACTGCAGCACCCCTGTGAAAGGGGGCAGTCCTTTGAGGAACTACAGCCTGAGCCCATGACGAACAGTTGTCATGATCCATGCGTTCGGGAGACACGCCCTCCAGGCCTGCGCGTGCGCCGTGAGTCTAGAGGGCATGTTTATCTGTTGTTTGTGTTTTGTGGGTGCGGGAGGGGTGGCCTTTGACCCCTCTCGCATGTTCCAGGGCGAGCTGGTCTGCCTGACAGAGGATGCCGTAAGGTCTGACTGCCTCAGGCAGAGCTTGTGCATCCCACTGCGGTTCATTGTCTGACCTAGCGATTTGTGTTTCACAATGGAGGAAATTGAGTCAAGAACCAGGGCAGGTTGTGCTTTGGTACTTTTATTTTTGTGTACGGATGAACAAATGTTTGCTTTTATTTCACACACAGTAGGGAAATCATGTTTTGTGCACACACGCGTGTCACCAGCTCCTCGTAATGTTTTACAAATAAAGTCTGGGTTCAAAATACTCTGTCCCCGTACCACTTGGGCGGGCAAACCTGCAAAAGTGTGAAGTTGTCCCGTTTCATCAGGCCCGGTTCTGCTTCCCGCCTGGGTTTACCGAGGAGGTTCTCGGCCGGGCCGCCTGGTAAAGAAAGAGCTCCCCGTCGCAGACAGGTCTCTTCTGCGAGGGGCGACGCGTGGCATCTCTGGGGGGGGGGGGCAAAACCCCGTCTTGGCAACCCCTCACGGAGGGCTTCTGTCTGCTTCTGTCTTTGCTCCAGCTTGGTCTGAATGCGCTCCAGAACGCTCCCGAAGAGTCCCATTGACTCGATAGGGTGGTGCAGAAAGAGGGACCTCTGGTCTTCCGGGAGGTCATCCACAGTCATCCACAGGTGGCACTGGGCGACACCCATTTCCGCCATAGATCTGCCCTGTGTGATGGCTATTGTCCCCATCATGCGGAGCACGAAGTCAGAGGCCCTACGGGCCTCCTCTAGGGCCTCTTCCGCGGCCAGTTTGTTTGTCGATACCTGGAGCTCCTGTAGCTTCTCTGCCAGGTACGCTTGCATCATGGTTGAAGCGTTCATCGCACGTGCCGCGAGGCAACACTTATTGAGCTGTTTTGCCGAAGCGCGGCAGGCCCTGCTAGGCATTGTTGGCTTTACGCCCGCTGTTACGGGGGTTAGGTGAGACGCCAGGGTGTCTTCTATTTGTGGGGCGCTGGCGAGTCCTGCTGCCTCCATCCTGGTGACTTTCAGGAACCGAGAGAGTGGCAGCATCATGGGAGCTCTGGGTTCAGCTCAGGAGCGCGTGAGCTCCATGAGGAAATCCGGAAAAATGGGCATTCTTTGCCTCGTCGTCGGCTGTTGCTTCGCGTAGAAATAAGTCCCCGCCAGCCTTGGGACCTGTTGGCGAGGCATGGGGTCTGGCCATGTGACCTGCAGCGCGTCCGCCGCCCTGCGACACAAGTCGAATAGAGCGGGGACCGAGGCGTCCGTTTCTGGCAGTGCTGGCGCCAGGTTGCGGGAGAAGTCCTCACTTTCCCCCTCATAACCGTACTCGGCATCTAGGTCAGATGCTTCAGGCGTCAAGTCCCCGACAGGGGCCGACGTGTCCAAACCATTTCCTCCTCCGACCTGATCGCTGCATTCCAGGTCCGTGTTCTCGAGCTCTGGTTCAGGAGTGAGCGGTTCTGTGGGGCCCGTGGCCCTTCGCGCCGCGGCGCCACCCATTGCTTTAACCACGTCGTCCACGCAACACTTTCTCACGACTGCCGGCATCTGGCTGCAGTGTGGGCAGGAGTCGGGGGATCCCAGAGCTGTTCTCGCGTGCAGAATTCCCAGGCAGACAGGACAGGCCTCGTGAGTGTCCGTTACCAACAGGGAGTAGCCGCAACCGTTGGGGCGCGAGCGAGGGCTCGCTGGCCTGCTGGTTTTCTTTGGAATCTTGGTCTTCCATTTTCCCTTCTCGGGGGCCATGTCCTAGAAGCTTTGATCTTAATTATTTTGTTCAAAGACGTCCTCTCCGTCGCGTCGCTTTCGCTGGTTAGCCTGCTACTCGTTAGCAGGGTAGCGGTGTGACGTTGTTAGCGCTGTCGAGCGAAGCAGCTGCGGAAAGAGAAGAAAAAAGCTTTGAAGTTAGGTAGAAGATGCTGGACCAGCTTTCGCCAGCCCAGCAATACGCAAGAAATTTCTCTGTACACTCAGCGTAGGGAGCAAGCTCACCTCTGGTCGAGCAATGTGACAACAGAGAAGTCCCACGAAGTTCAGGTTTTAGCGAGGTGAAGGGCAAAAAGAGACCGTTTGGATGGGCGCTAGCGTCTTAAGTACCCAGAGGGCGGGGCCTCTGTGGTGACGCTGACGCCCACTGCCGTAAAGGTGTGAATGTATTCCTTCAGGTAATCGCGCGGGGGCGCAATTTTCATAGCAATAGTGTTGCACCGAGTGACCTGACTGTTAAAGGGAACTGGCTGGGAATCAGTCCTAAAGCTGCATTATACACATATATACTGTATATATATATATATATATAGGCAGGCCCCCTCCCTCTCGGTTTTGAAATCCCGTTTAAAAACCCACTACTATTCCATAGCTTTCAACGCCAGATGATCTGTGTTTGAACCTGTTTGCTTCACACAGGTTAGTCGTTATATTTATTATCTGCAACATTTTATGTCTACTGTATATTCTGATTTTACTTCAATTTGTATGTTGCTTATGTGTTTCCTGTTTCTTGTCAGTTTGTACAGCACTTTGGTTGGCCTTGTCGCTGATGTAAGTGCTCTATAAATAAAATGGTATGGTATGGTATGGTAAAATATTCTGGCTGTATTATAATGACTAAATGTCAGATTTAAAGATGTGCAGAATGCCACCAATATAACACTATCATCGGGTTCCCTGTACCATGAACAGAAGAGACCTGAAGTCAGACCCCATGGCCCCCACACCACAATGCCAGGAGCAACACTTGCATGCCAGCATTAGCAGGACTGGTCTTTTCCATTCGGCAGTGTCATACATGCTGGTCTTGTGCAGTAAAACAAAAAACAAATTCATTTCTGAACATAATACGTCACCACTCCTCATCAATCCATGTCTCCTGGTTTTGGTACTACCCCCAAACCCAGCCTTCACATGAGATGGCGATAGTCCAGCTAAGGTCAGTTGTTGAGACACTGTGCGAGAAGACAAGAGGTGTGGTCAAAGATCCAGTTCTTGTGTCCAGAAGGCAGTGACAGAGTTTGTGGTTCTATAATGATAATGGTCAAATTTGACAATTCTCCATTGGTATGGTCTGTCTTGCAGAGCTGGATCTTCAGAATGTGTGTGTGTGTGTGTGTGTGTGTGTCCTCATACCCCCTGGATCCACCAAGTTCAGACTGTTGCACAGAATGACCACCCAGCCTCAATGTGACCTGTCAATCCGTGATATGGATTTGACTTGGTTCCTGCCAACTTGTTTATTTTCTTTGTTTTTCTCTCTTCGTTGCCTCTTTTTTTCCTCTCCATCCCTCATTTACCCATTGGGTCTTTCCCTCTCTGCCTTCTCTGTTTTTTATTGCTTCCCTTCAGTGGGGGAAGGAGGATCAATATCACATTCACAGATGTGTTGTTGTGGTTGTGTTGTTTGTGTCACTGATTTCTGTTTCTTTTTATTGTGGTGCTGCTGTTGTTCGTCTGCTGCCCCCCTCCTTCCCTTTCTCACCCTCTCCTGGGATTTGTCCAACCAAACCTGAATGAGGTGTTATTTACTCAGCTCTGACCATCAGTCATAAAGTGTGTGTTTTTGAGACGTTTTCGTTATTATTTTTGGTGTGAAAACATGTTTGTAGCAAGCTGACTTGCTGTGGTTTGTTTTTCCTGGTAACAGCTTATCTAATGTCATCAGTCTCACTTTGTGTCACGGTGCTTCTCCACCTTTGTTCTACTTTCTGCTTTATTTGATTCCTGTGTTCTCTCCATTACTATTCTCTCCTCGTCTGCACTCTGCTTTTCTTACCCTGACGTACGCTGTAAATATCTCCAGTCAGTGTACTTTTACTTGGTTAACTGAGCTCAAATGTCAGGAAAAGATATTAGATTTAACTAATAAAAATGTCTAAAACTCTTAATGAGCATGCCCAGTTAAAGATAACATTCACATTTATCACATACATGTCCAAAAAACGTATTTTTTTTATTTAAATGGCCGAACTACTTTGGTTTACAAGTTTAATTTGAAAGAACCGCAGGACTTATAGAACAATGTCCCTTAGAAAGATGAATCTATAGAGTTGTTTACCCATAATGCACCGGGCCATGTTTTGGGAAACCAAACAGCATATCTGCACAAACATCTCATAGCAACTGTCAAGCATGGTGGTGGATTGGTGATAATTTGGCTTATTTTGCAGCCACAGGACCCGAGCTCCTTCCAGTCATTAAAGTGTAGCTCACCCCACCGTCCAGAGATAGCCCCGCCCCAGCCCAGGATTTGAAAAATGCAGAAAAATGGGAGTGTCAACAGACACCGCCTAAAGGAGGGGGAGGCGGGTGGTGGGTGAGCGAGGAGGTGTGGCCAGGACGAGAGACTGTCATTGTTTCTGAATGTTAAAATTACATTAGTAATACACCACTTAAAACAAGCAACACAAAGTATTATTATGTAGATGTATATATCTATTCTCACCCCGATCTATCCGAAACAAAAGGCTAAAAAATATATATATATATGCCGTGACCGGGAATCGAACCCCGGTCTTTTGGGTGCCAAACCAGTTCCTTACTTCTCGACTAACCTGGCAATTATGCAAGAGCAGTCCTTCATAGTATAAGAAACAACTACAACCACCTACTTTTAGAACGCTGGAGTTTTGATTAGATTTTGATGAAGTGAAAAGTATTCTTAGAATAAATAAGTTGCTAATCTGAAAAGTATATCGATCAGTGGTGCTTGTATGTTACAGACTGCCGCACCGCGAGAGAGTGTGTGTGCGCACGGACAGAAAGGAGGAAGACAGAGACGATCTCTGCAAGGGGAGTGGCTATGGTTGAACCTCTTTTATACTCAGGCAAGACGATGTGACGTCACAACTGAGCAGACACGTCACAACTGAGCATTTGAACTAATAGTAAAATTAACGTGTAATTCACCAGTTAAACCCATAGGACTACCGTAAACACATTTTTAGACCAAATATTGCCGATTTAAACAAATACGAACAATTACATGAAAATTAACACAGACATAGTGCTATGAAACCTTTTGAAAACATTCTAGGGAGTTTATCCGCTAAAAAAAGTTAAATTTGCATTTAGTTCCTCTTTAAGTCCTCTGTAGACCTCAGGATTCTAGAGTCAAATGTGAGACTGTCTGACTGCTGAAGATTGTACCAAACTGGGCCATAACTGAACAGAACAATGACCCCAAATACCACCGAAAATCTACAACAGAACGGCTGAACATGCAAAGAATCAAGGTGTAGCTTTAAAAAAGCTGTACAGCAACAAATATTGACACAGCTCAACAAAATAAAGAAATTATATTAAAGAGAGTGGGCTAAAATTGCTCCACAACCATGTGGGACTGATACAGGAGGACAAGAAAATGACTGAAAATAAGAAGAATCACAATGTTGCACTAGTCCAGGCTTCGACCTTGAAAACAGCTGTGTAGAAACAAATGTTGGCAAACCTCAATGAACTGAAGCAATGTGGGACAGAAGAGTGGGCCAGAATCACTCCACAGACTAATTTATTTATTTTATTTAACCTTTATTTATACAGGTAGTCTTATTGAGGCATGAGAACTCATTTTCGAGCAGATGGTGGGGGTTGAGGGCCTTGCTCAAAGGCCCAGAGTGGGGCAAATGAGGGTGGAGGCAGGTGTGGGTTTCACAATTTCCACCCACATTTTGATGTTGACGGCCTGGGGAGTTGAACCGGCAACCTTCCGATCACAGGCCCACCTTCTCTAACCTCTGCTCCACCACTCCCCTGATGAGGTGAGACAGAAAACTGCTTCAAGGTGTCTCTGCTGAAGGTGGTTCTGTAAGCTGCTCGTACGTGGGGGTGGGGGGCTCTGTTTGTCACACATTTCTGTTTTAGCTTAGTTTTTAATCAAATAATGACACGTTTAATCTGTTGTGTGTTTTTGTGGACTTTAGCTTAACTTTGAATCATTTTAGAACTCTTACGGGAGTTAAAAAGGTAAAAATAGTGGCCACACTTTCACTCTTGACAGAACATCTTGACTGCTTCAGACAATGATGACAGCCGGGTGGTGTTGTGCAAGTTTCATGATGTACCACCTTTCTGTTTCTGACAGGTTGGACCGAGCGCAGCACCAGCCCAGGTGGATGCTCCCACCTCCACCTCAGCCTCCTCGTCGAAGAAGAAGCTTTTATCTAAAGACTCTATCCTGTCTCTGTATGGCAGCCAGCCGCAGCCTGCAGCAGGACAAGGTTGGACTCTGGTCATATTTAATAACTCTTTGTTGTTCAGCTTCACTCTGGCTCTCTTTAACACCATGGATTCACAGCCTGGAGCTCAGCGGCTTCAAACATGTTTTATCAGAGTCAGATATTCTTTATTTGTCATTCGCACCACATGCGGTACATGTGATGGAACAAGATTATGTACACAGGGTCCCAGTTACATCCAACAATAAAACGTAAAAGAAAAACAGTAATAAGATCTAAGATATGAACTAAGAAAAACATAAACTAAAAATACACACTATTAGCATTAAAACAATACTTCAAACAGCAGCACGAACATGAGTCTGTGTGAGCAGATGAGCACGAATGAACACAGCAGCATGAAACAGATCAGCAGCAACATGAAACAGATCAGCAGCAACATGAAACAGATCAGCAGCAACATGAAACAGATCAGCAGCAACATGAAACAGATCAGCAGCAACATGAAACAGATCAGCAGCAACATGAAACAGATCAGCAGCAACATGAAACAGATCAGCAGCAACATGAAACAGATCAGCAGCAACATGAAACAGATCAGCAGCAACATGAAACAGATCAGCAGCAACATGAAACAGATCAGCAGCAACATGAAACAGATCAGCAGCAACATGAAACAGATCAGCAGCAACATGAAACAGATCAGCAGCAACATGAAACAGATCAGCAGCAACATGAAACAGATCAGCAGCAACATGAAACAGATCAGCAGCAACATGAAACAGATCAGCAGCAACATGAAACAGATCAGCAGCAACATGAAACAGATCAGCAGCAACATGAAACAGATCAGCAGCAACATGAAACAGATCAGCAGCAACATGAAACAGATCAGCAGCAACATGAAACAGATCAGCAGCAACATGAAACAGATCAGCAGCAACATGAAACAGATCAGCAGCAACATGAAACAGATCAGCAGCAACATGAAACAGATCAGCAGCAACATGAAACAGATCAGCAGCAACATGAAACAGATCAGCAGCAACATTGATGTGATTTTTTTCACAGTGATTATTCTGGTTAGATATTCATGAGTCTAACAGCCTCAGGGTAGAAGCTGTTCCTCAGTCTAGTGGTTCTACACTTAATGCTCCTCAACCTCCTTCCTGAGGGGAGCGGGGGGCAAAAAGTGTGTGTGCTGGGTGAGTGGGGTCCTTCATGATGCAGGTGGCTCTCTTCCTGCATCTGGAGGTGTAAATGTCTGTGATGGTGGGGAGATTATGAGCTGTGGCTGGACGTATTTCATCTGGTCAACTTCTGCCTTCTGTCTAAAGAAGCTTTGACATTATAAAACCAACCTTTAGTTTGTGTAATGTGTAATTTGAGGGGCAGCTTGATATTAAACCTCAGCCCATTAGAAGCTCATGGTATCCCAAAGGAAGAGGCTGACTCTAAGCCCGTTAGTGTTTCCTGTTTTTTGAAGCTCAGTTTCCATTCTGTCACTTCACTTGTGACCAACAGTTTTATGATCTGTTACACTCTCTTGTAGGATAGTTGACTTCTCCAGTGTGGCAGGAATATCCTCCAAAAGTCTGTCTGCACCAGCTGTTGACTAGAAGAATTATTCATAATCTTCATTGTTATTGATAACTCCTCACTTCATCCTCAGATTACTTCATAACTCAGTGTTTAACAGCAAAGCATGCCCATCACAATCCATCCTTGTCAAACCCTACACACACTCGACATACACGCACACCTGCATACAAATATGAACAGATTGTAGAAGCATTGCCAGTCTTTATTAGCTCTGAAGCAACACCCACCAGTGGATATGTAAACTAACAGCCA
This sequence comes from Garcialebias charrua, assembly GCA_038048925.1. NCBI lineage: Eukaryota > Metazoa > Chordata > Actinopteri > Cyprinodontiformes > Rivulidae > Garcialebias > Garcialebias charrua. The sequence continues at coordinate 23,445 of JBBPBX010033676.1, forward strand.
CACGGCCCGTTGATGTTTATGTACAAACACTTCACAACACAATTATACCCACAAAGACCTGCCAAAACGTTGCTTCTTTAAATATGTCACACATCTGGAGTGAGGGTGAAACGTTTCTACTAAAAAGAAACTGTCCAGATGAACTGATTGAGAATGAGCGGATGTCACACATCATTTTATAAAAGTACAGCAGGCCAAGTAAGTAGGCCAGTACAGGAGTATTGCAGTACGAAGTCACCAGCACCTCTGTATCATATCCACCTGTGCCCATTTTCAGTGCAGCTTTAGCTTTGCCTCCTTTTAAAAGTAGTCGTAGGGTCATCAACAAAGCCACAGCAGGTCTAACAGAAACACCCAGACAACATCTTTGAATCTGACTGGTTGATCCATCTGTACAGACTTTACTGTCATTTATTTTGTTGGCCAGGGCCTTCTGACTGAGAAACATCTGCCCAGAGAACATCAGTTTTAGTTCCCAACACAAAAGCACACTGCAGTGTTCACACTGAAAACTACGACACGTGTGTGTTACCATGTCATAGACAAGCCATGGGTTATTTTAAATAGATTTTTAAAAGTGACTGATAAAATAACTTAACTTTTTATGTTCTTGGGCTCATTCTGGACCTTCACTGAGTACCTCCAAGGCCCAGCTAGTATTTTAGTTTTCATAAATATCGCTCATAGTGTTTCAGATCTCCATTTAGTTCAATAATTGATCAACAATCAGCTTCGTGTAAACGTACCTTAGATCTGTGTACATGTATCTCAGATCTGCATACGTGTATCTCAGACATGTGTACATGTACCTCAGACCTGCATACATGTACCTCAGATGTAACAATCTGGTTGTGGTTGAACTCAAAATGCAGGCAGGGCTAGGAGGACTCAGGTTTAAAGTAAAAAGTAATTTAATGAAAAATAAACAAAAGGGCTGACATGGCAGCAACAACTTACATGAATCATGAGAGGACATGACGGGAGATAAGAACTAGCACGTTGTGTAGAACATGGAACAAGAGCAAAAAACCTTCATGAGACAATGCTCAGATGACAGAGGACTGGAGACACAAGCCGTGTTTCCATCAAGGTTTCTAGATGCGCATTTTGAAGTATCGCACCAGAAAAGCTGAATGGCAATGGCAAGATGCGAATTTACTTCCTCTAATTCTCAAAAAGTTGATACGCTCGCTTGAGGTGGTTTTTGGGATCTTCGAAACAGAGCTGATGCGCAAAACGACAGATGGAAACAGATTTGCCGACTCAGTTCTGCCGTAGCGAACATTCACGTCACGTGACTTCGTCTCCGGACAACATGTAACATCGCTAAAACTAGTTGGCATGACAGAATAAATACAACTTGCCCGATAGCAACACATACCTGAAATATTCTCTCCATTTTGCCGAGATGTGTGGTCGGGTCCTGTTTTCAACCGCTACTTCCTGTTTACTGTAGACATGCGTAACGCTGACGTCTGACGTAATGACGCTGACGTCTGACGTAATGCCGCTTTGCGTGGCCTGGTAGATGCGCTTCAAGCCAGTTGATGGAAACACTTCTGCTTCGCATTAATTTTTATTTACATTTTTGCGAATTTTCAAAAATTCACTCAAAATTCGTATTGAAAATAGATGGACACATGGTTACAGACTTAAATACACATACGCTGATGAGACAGAGTGAAAACATCTGAGACAGTCAACAGATGTAGAAGGCCTGATGAGGGAGCAATAACTGGGACAGACCACATAATGGAGACGCACACTAGGAACAGAGACAAACACAAGGATCAGGAAAGGAAATAAAGACGAGAAACACAAAGAACACAGACAAAAGGACAGATTATGTCATCAGATCTGTGTACATGTACCTCAGATCTGAGGTACATGTACACAAATCTGTGTACATGTACTTGACATGAGTACACTCCTTGACCACAGGGGACAGCATGAAGATGTTCAGACAGATGAAGTCACATCTGCTCTACGCTCTTTGTTTGTTGTTCTGTAATATTCAGGCTGTTTCTAGCTGAAGTCTCAGAATGGAAGCTTAAAGGATCACAAAGACTGTCAGCTGTGAAAGACTCATGTTTGTGTTTCAGGGTAGAAGACATGTAGGTGTTTGTAGATAAACAGACATGCTCACATACTACATGAAGGAGGCGTGATGATGAGGAGAGTGATGGCAGGAGCTGAAAAGCTGCTCCCTGCTGCACTTAGCTGAGTCCCTGTGCAGCAGTAAAAGTGTCTGCAGCTTCACTCAGCTTACTGCTCTTACATGTGAAGGCTGAAGAGTTCACATGCTGCTCACACATGCACATCAGCCAGGCTTTTAGAGTTAGTGGGGAGGCATTAATGGAGCATTTTTGTCAACATATTTACTGAATAAAGAAAGACATTGATTAACCACAGATGTGTAAAGAGGAGTAAATAAAAAAATGAAGGACATTTTGCTGCCTTATTCTCCTCTGTGAATAAAAAAAGACAAAAAGTCAAAGATTACCAGGACAACATACCAAAAACTTCCATCCTGTGTAGTTTTTGTTCAACCTGAAAGTGTTTGTCTACAGCAGGATAAGATAAGATAGATTGTTGTATTGTGGCTCAAAAAGGAGCTAACATCATCTTTTCTTCATCTCTTTTCATCCACAGTCAGGTTTAAACACATCAGGCTGACAAACTGAACTTTCTGGGTCTTTCAGGACATCCAACATAATGTCAGCCTGATGACTTGTTATTAGTCCACCCTGTTGACCTGACTGCTCCTTGAGCAGGTACTGCCCGTCAGACACAGGAGCCTCTCCAGATGTTCAGGAACCAAGTTGCAGCATTTCAGATGAAACAACGATTGTAAACCTCCCAACCAGTTCAGTGTCTGCTGCAAACATTTCTAATTATCAGGCAGTAGCGTAAGGACAGGGCAGTCACTTGCTTGTTTAGGCTTTTTGCATCTGCGCTGCTTCTGGTGTAAATCTTGTCATTTTTACCTTTTCGCAACCCCCCTCAACGGACAAGCACCTACAGCCACGTTTCTGTGACCCTGCTGACTGAGCGCCACCTCAGATGCACCAGATTATAACGACCACATGTCAAAGCAGGAGAGGAAGACGAAAAACAACACAAACCCTTGTTTCCTGGAGAAATAATGTGTGAGGAGACGTACCTCTGTAATCGTTTAGATACTTTATCCTTCAGGGACCACAAGGAAACAGAAACTGCATCAGGTTCCTGGTGATAAAGCACTCAAACTTTATTTCTTTTTATCTAGACTCTGGAGTGTATCACATCAGTGAAGCTGAACTTTAAAGACCGTGTAAAGTGAATTTCAACATTTTCTTAAATAAACATTATAAATGTGATAATTGTAATCTTGTAAATGAGTAAAAAGTCTCAAAATTGTAGCTCAATTAATTTTGGAGTTATAGAGCAAACTGTGTATAAACATATTTCTGGTTCAGGATTTTTTAGGCGTGTTTTAAACGTGACCGCGTTTCGTCACGCGGTCCTCATTAGTAGAGCCCCCACCCCCTGCAGCTCCGGCCGTATAAATTCGCCTCGGTGGAGCCGTTCACTCGCGAATCGCAGACAGCATCAGATAGCAATAGCATAGATATTTTGTTCATTGTTAGCTAGCTAATCAATTATGCCTCGTTCGTGCATCTTCCCTGGATGTCGCAATGGTCAGGGCACCCGTACAAATCATAACATGTTTTTATACTGCGTCGTTTTATGCTGAGTATCTGTAATGCCTGGTTGGGACAATGGTTAGAGCGCTTGCCTTCCGTCCCAAAGCCCACGGGTTCAAATCCCGCATGGTGCAACTCTTTTTTTTTTTTTAATTCATTCCAGATTAAAAACACACAAGAAAACTATTTACAAAAACAGCGTAACTCTTGGAAAAAGTAGCTGCTGTTACAGACAGAACTCGGATAAAAACAGAGCAGGTTTACTGGCTCTGCTGTCTGCCTCAGTGCCTCTCCACTGTGGGACACGAGCAGGACCAGCGCAGCTGCCTGAAACCACGCCCACGCACTGACACGCCCCTAGCGTTCCAGACCAAGAGAAAATAAGGTTTTTTCATGATTTTTGAGACTTAATTTTATAAGGTAAACAATGTTTTTAATCAGTCAGATTTAAATGGGTGATTAATAACACATATTTATGCCATGTGACAAACTAAAAACACGCATTTAATTTCACTTTACACGGTCTTTAAACATGAATGTGTGCACGTATGAAGTGTTGCCTCCACAGGCACAGACAGCAAGCAACTCTTTTTGTGGATTAACAGCAGACAAACAACAGTTTGATACAGAAGGTATTTACCTGCAGCAGTTCATGTCTGATTTGTTAGCAGAATGCATCATAAAGAAGACAATACAGTACATTTGATTAAAGATCAATCTGAGGTGGGGATGGTCCAGGGTTCTGGATTCAGGAGTTTTCTGGTCAGAGTTACAGTCTGTGTCTGCTCCCACTGGATGTAACGTCATGAAGTATGAGCTCATGTGTCGGAGATGTGTCAGTCAGTGAGACTCTTTTTTTTTTTACCATGACATTCACCTCTTGCTTTGTTTGGTCTAGCAGGCCACACTCAGGTGCCATTTACACCACCAAACTTCAACCCACCAACCACCATAATGGGGGGAGGAGCCACAATGATGCTGCCTGACGGGGGTTATTTGAAGGGGGGACTGGCAGCCAACCAAGGGCAGAACATGTGCAACATGCAACAGGACCAGGGGACAATGAAGCAGGTAACATACAAGAAGTTCATCATCATGTCATTCATTGCTGTAGATTTATGTTTTGTTAAAGCGTCCCTGACATGATTTTTTTACTATGCATAAAATTGCTCAAAATATATATCTTTTATCATTCAACTATGTTCATTTTTGCAAACAAAATGATAAATCAATTTAATTTTGCATTAAAAGTGATTTTAAACTTTGCGCCGTGTTTAATCATGGGAAATCCGATAACACGCAAATGCAACATCTGTCACGTAAAATCGGGCAGAGGGCTCTGGTCTCTTTAATAGCGGACAATTTAAAACTCAACAAATTTAGCAATCTATGTGAAGATTTGAGCTATTATTTCTTCAGTTTGGGAAGCCGAAAATAGTTCGGGTGATGGAACAAGAAACAGCAGGATCTAATTTAGGTCTGCAGCCGTATGAGACTTACCTTCAGGTGGAGCGAGGCGGGGGGGCTCCGAGGGTTCAGCTTTGTTGCATTCTTGACAAAGTATTTCATCTTTTGGGAAAGTGAAAAGGCTCACTTGTTCACTGATGATATTAGAACACCCAAATGCGACACAACGTAACAGCATTTTTCAAGTAAAAAAAAAAAACAAAAACGCGATCTTCAGGCGAGCAGCAGACACACGCACACTGACAAGCCCAGGGCTCTGCCAGATTTTACGTCACAGATGGTGCATTCACGTGTAATCAGATTTCCCGTGAATAAACATGGCGCAAAGTTTAAAATCACTTTTAAAGCAAAATTAAATTGATTTATCATTTTGTTTGCAAAAACGAACATAGTTGAATGATAAAATATATATATTTTGAGCAATTTTATGAATAGTAAAAAAATCATGTCAGTGGACCTTTAAAGCTGCTATATGTAACTTTTCTAACAATATATTTTTAACATATTTCTTCACTCTGTCACTAGATTGATGTTAGAGAGGTAATCTCTGAAAAAAACTAAAAAAAAATATTGTCCCCTTGCTTCTCCAGGTGGTAAATAAGCATTTCTAAAAAGAAAAAGTGACCCGCCATTTTCCAGCCAATAAAAACAAAGTTTGTAACCAGCCAATAAAAACCGAGCTTGAATTTGAATCAGCCAATAAAAACAGAGCTTGAATTTGAATTTTAACAGACCACAAGGGGGCAGAGCCATATATGGCTCTGAGGGGGAGGGATCAGAATGCTTTGCTTGTTGAAATTTTTTCTAAGTGCTGATGTTCTACAGAAACTGCAGACTGAACCTTTAAGGAGAGGATGTAATTTTACGACTGATAATACATTCGGCAGATGTTTTCTGCCCCCCACCCTGTTCCTCTGTCCTTTAAAACCCACTTTACTGATCATGAATGTTGTTTTTAGTCTCGTTTTTAGTTTGTTTTATATCACTACTTTTATTAACTTTTTGTTTTACATGCATTTTGTGGCTGTTTATTGTTGTCTGGACCTCATCTGTGTCCTTTGTTTAAAACAAGTCTCTCTTGTAAATGAGTCCTCGTGACTCACTGAGAATAACCTGTAGAAATAAAGGTTGAATGAATGACCCCTCACAGGAGCAGTTATACAGCAGTCCCTCGTTTATCACGGGGGATCTGTACCCTGAAGACCTGCGCTAAATGAAAAAACGCAAAGTAGGAATAGTAGTACAAGTAGAAAGTAGTAGTTTATTTTATTTTATGTATGTACAGTATACAGTGAAGGAAATAATTATTTGATCCCTTGCTGATTTTGTAAGTTTGCCCACTGACAAACACATGAGCAGTCTATAATTTTAAAGCTAGGTTAATTTTAAAGGTGCACTATGTAAGTTTGTAATGCAGTCTGTAACTTTTCTAACAATACATTTTTAACATATTTCTTCACTCTGTCACTATCTACTGACAGACTGATGTTAGACAAAGTAATCTCTGAAAAAAATATATAGTCACCTTGTTTCTCTATCAGCATTTATAAAAACACTAAAACCACAGAGTGACCCGGACAATGACCAGCCAATCAAAACAGAGTTGTTTGTAACGCCCCAACCCACGCCCCCACCTGTCCCAGCCCCAACGCTGCGCACGTTCTCGTTCAAAGGATTGCAAAGCGATGCAGGACTGATTTGTATGTGACACAAATGTATTAAATATCCCTTTTTTGTCTCAGAGCTGGACTTTTATTTTGTTTTTTTGCCAAAAGTCAAGTGATCGCTTCTTCCTCCAGACCTCGACTGACAGAAATGAGGAAGTCACGAGCGAAAAAAAACTCATGTCCAAAGTGGCTGGTGAAGCTCTGCTGATTTCAGGGTGTTTTTGTGTTGTTGGACCAGTGATTCATGGTTTTATTATATTTTTAGAACGTTTTATTAACATATAATCACAGAACTTCGCAGCGCAGAGACAGGACATGTAGTGGGGGCGGAACATTCCAGACATTCCAGACCTGCACTGACAGAAATGAGGAAGTCATGAGCGAATTAAATCATGTCCAACGTGGCTTCGTGAAGCTCTGCTGATTTCTGCTGGTTTTTGTGTTGTTGGACCAGTGCTTCATGGTTTTATTATATTTTTTAGAACGTTTTATTAACATACAGTATAATCACAGAATATTGAAGCGGCTCCGAGCGGACATTCAGCAGGAGGCGGAGCTGCAGAACTCAAGTTCAACAGAGAACGGACTGTGGCTCTGAGGGAGCAGAATGCTTTTACCTGATGAAAAATTTTCTAAGTCCCAGCGTTCTCCAGAAATTACATAGTGAACCTTTAACGCTGACAGATAGAATATCAAAAATAAAGTCCAGAAAATCACATTGTATAAATTATATAAATTTATTCGCATTTTGCAGAGAGAAATAAGTGTACAGGTGGTCCCCGACTTACGACGACATCGACTTATGAAGTTCCGACTTTACGAATTTATCATAATCAATAAAAATATGAAGAAAAAAAAAATATATATTTTTTTTGTGTGTGTTTCAATGTTCTTGATTTCATGTGTATAGCACTTTGTTGCAGCTGTGGTTGTTTTAAATGGCTTTATAATTAAAGTATTATTATTATTATTACATATTATTATTTTGAAGCCGATTACGCAGTTTCCGGTAGTGTTCGGCGGTGTTCGGCTGTTTAGCCAGTTATCTCCGGCCTCAAGAGCCGGGTTCGGACAGACAGTGTCCGTTTAGAGGTTCCTGCACTCAGATGCATGAGCAGGAGCTGAACGGCGGTTTTGTGGAGTGATGGATGGACGAAGGAAAACGACGCTGTGAAGCAGCAGACAGCGAGCTGGGCCGGCTGCGGCAGCCTTGGATGGGCTAACATGCTAACGGGTGCTGCTAATGGCGGGCCTATTGTTTTGGATGGACGCCGCGGAGAAACGGCTTTCGGTAAGTTATTAACTCTTTTTCTGGCTCCAAATGTATGGAGTTAACATGCTAACAGTCCTTCCTGTAAACAGTTTGGACCGCGTGGAGCAGCACGAAGTTGCGGAGCTCGGACGTGCAAGGAGCTAACATGTAAACAGACGAGACAAGCTTGATCAGCTCAAAGTAAGAAATTATATTTTTATTTTTTAGTCCTGGACTTTGAGAATTATGTAGCTGTGTTAGGATAGGCGAAGTGCTTGGTAACTTGGTAACTGTTCATTACCGTACATGTACGTGTATCAGTGGCGGCTCGTGTGGTATATACAGGTGGTCCCCGACGTACAAATTTTTGACTTACGAATGATATGTAGGAACGGAACTCGTTCGTAAGTCGGGGACCACCTATATTTGATCCCTCTGGCAAATGAGATAATACTTGGTGGCAAAACCCATGTTGGCAAGCACAGCAGTCAGACGTTTTTTTGTGTTGATGATGAGGTTTGCACACATCAGGAGTAATTCTGGTCCACTCCTCTTTGCAGATGATCTATAAATCATGAAGATTTTGAGGCTGAAATTTTGCAACTCTGAGCTTCAGCTCCCTCCATAAGTTTTCGAATGGCTTAAGGTCTGGAGACTGGCTAGGCCACTCCATGACCTTAACACGCTTCTTTTTGAGCCACTCGTTGTTTTGGGTCATTGTTGTGCTGGAAAACCCAGCCACGACCCATTTTCAATGTCCTGGCAGAGGGAAGGAGGTTGTCACTCAGGATTTTATGGTACATGGCTCCATCCATTCTCCCACTGATGCAGTGATGTAGTCCTGTGCCCTTAGCAGAGAAACACCCCCAAAACATAATGTTTCCACCTCCATGCTTGACAGTGGGGACGGTGTTCTTTGGGTCATATTTCTCTTCCTCCAAACACGGCATGTTGAGTTAATGCCAAAGAGCTAAATTTTTGTCTCATGCGACCACAGCACCTTCTCCCAGTCACTCTCAGAATCATCCAGGTGTTTACTGGCAAACTTCAGATGTGCTACACATGTGCCTTCTTGAGCAGGGAGACCTTGCGTGCACTGCTGGATTTTAATCTGCTACGGCATAATGTGTTACCAATGGTTTTCTTGGTGACTGTGGTCCCAGCTGCCTTGAGATCATTAACAAGTTACCCCCGTGTAGTTCTAGACTAATCTCTCAACTTCCTCATGATCAAGGACACCCCACGACGTGAGATTTTGCATGGAGACTCAGATCAATGTTGATTGACAGTCATTTTGTATTTCTTCCATTTTTTTACTATTGCACCAACCATTGTCTCCTTCTCACCCAGTGTCTTACTTATGGGTTTGTAACCCATTCCAGTCTTGTGCAGGTCTATGATCTTGTCCCTGACATCCTAGAAAACTCTTTGGTCTTGCCCATGTTGTAGAGGTTAGAGTCTGACTGAATAATTGAGTCTGTGGACAGGAGTCTTTTAAACCGATGACAATTTAAAAGACAGATGTTTATAATACATGTAACGAGTTGATTAGGAGCATCCAAATGGTCTATGTATATATATATATATATATATATATA
>JBBPBX010033677.1:0-23293 GCA_038048925.1 Garcialebias charrua
TTTTAGCAGAACCAGGCTCAGGACAAGCAGCCATCTGCTTTGACCGGCTGGGTTTGGTAGGAACGGGAAGGATACACAATGGCAGGTCGAGGTTTTAAGATAAAAATATCAAATGAAAACTTTAATTTTAACAACTTCATTTTCAGAAATTAGGTCATTTGTCCTCCAATAGTCTGAGCCTATAGCAGCATATAGACAACCCTGACTATAGGATTTATCAAAAAGGAAAGTCTTCAAACTGGACAATGTGTCAGCCTCATGGACAGAAACTGGAAGTTGGTTCCACAAGAGAGGAGCCCGATAACCGAAAGATCTTCCTCTCATTCTTCTTTTGGAAACTCCAGGAACCACAAGTAAGCCTGCAATCTGAGAGTGAAGTGCCCTGTTAGGAAAATATGGAACATCTGTAATATAAGATGGAGCTAGGTTGTTGAGGGCTTTGTATGTTGAAAGTAAGATTTTTTTATTCAATTTTGGACTTGACAAGGAGCCAGTGGAGAGAAGCTAAAACTGGAGAGATATGATTTCTCCTACTAACTCCAGTTAAGACTCTGGCAGCAGCATTTAGGATGAACTGAATACTTTTAAGTATTTGGACACTCAGGTAATAAACCATTTCAATAGTCCAGTCTAGACGTGACAAATGAGCCAGTTTTTCAGCATCATTTTTCGATGTTTCTAATTTTTGTGACATTACGCAGGTGGAAGAGGGCGATTCTAGTAAAGTTTTCAATGTGGGGGATAAAACACGTCCTGGTCAAAAGTAACACCAATATTTTTAACAAGTAGAACTAGAGGCCATTGGGCCAAGATTCAGCAGACACTTCACATTTCACTCTGTAATTTGGTACAGAGACGTTCATGATCAGTGACTGTAAAGAGCTCAGTTCATGGGACTGCAGTGTTAGGGTCCAGGCTCAGGGACCGTGGAAAGAACCCATTTGCAGACAGGACTCAGGAGGCAAAGTACTGTAGCAGCATAAATGGTACGCTGCCACTTTAAGGCTAATTAGGCTGCTGCATATAAGTAAGCCCTCACCTGTTGTGGAGCTATTTGCGTCGTGGCATCAAACTCTACTGGCTCTCTTTGTCTGCATCGTGCTGGCCTCCTCTGCTGCACTTCCAATACCTGGACCAATCTGTCCATTTGTTTGTTTACTGACAGGAAGCTGTACCACATAGGCAGAATTGAGGATCTGTTTACTTGGCAGTGGGGTAATTTACCAGATCTCAGCGCTTGATGAGTCCCTGCCCAGTAACACACTTGGATTGAGGTTGCTGCTGTTTTGCCTAACTATAAAATGTTTTTAAACTACCTATAAAATGTTTTTAAACTATTTTTAAACTATCAAGTTGAATTTCCCCTGTTGCTGGGAGTATTGATGGCACTACTAGGTGGATAAAGTGCAACATTGTAGTGCCATTGTACCATTTACACATGTCCTTTTTTTTATTTCTATTTCTTTTAGAGACTGAGGTTTCTGTGGCGGCAGTGGTGACCCCTGGTGGTGGTGTCCGGTCTTGTGTGTTTAGTGAAAGCACCTTTTTTTAATTTGTTAGCTGTTTTATTTTTTTATTTTGGTTCAGTTGAAGAGTCCAGGGTGATCCCTTTTCCTCTGCACTGAATGTTGTCCCATCTCTCACTACTTCCCCCATTGGTAAGCCTCAGTTTCATTTGAAATTTAGATTGTTTTTAATAAGTTTTTGTTAAATGCATTCACTGTTTTTAACTATTTAAAATCAGGTCTTCAGTAATTAAAGTTATTGAAACTGAATAAACTTTGTAATTTTCTTGAATCTTGTCTCCTCATTTCCAGCAGAACTTACCTGTGTCCTTATTGCAACCTTTTAACATTTTATACTTGGGTTTTACAATAAGGAAAATCCACAATAAGTGGTCACAATTGGCGTTGCTGGAAGGTTCTGCTGTGTGTAAAGGGAGACCTGATTCATTTTTTTTATTATTTTTTTTTTTTCTTCTGTTTGTGTAGTAGCAATATATATATAGATATATATATATATATATTTTTTTTTTTGGAGGAGAATTGTGTTGTGTGTACAGGCAAAACAGCAGCGAGCTCAATTAATCACAAAGGATCCGGATCATGGAGGAGGAGATCAAAGAAATGCAAGACCTGATTGTCCAATTGAAAACAGACAATGAACGATTGCGGCAGGAACAGTCGCGCTCTGCCCCAGGTACTTCTACTGCCTCAGGTACTTCTACTGCCCCTTCTACTTCAAGTACATTTCAGAATGACTTACCTGTTCCAGGTCCCTCTGTGTCAGAGAGGTTGGTGTTCGTACCTCGTGACAGGAAATGTCCAATGTTCAGGGGAAGATCAGGAATAGGGTTGGATGAGTGGTTGGAGGAGGCTGAGGCCTGTATGAGGGCACGTCATTTATTACCTGTTGATCAGGCGTTTTTTTTTGTATGATCATCTGGAGGGTGAGGCGCGAGAGGAACTTAGATACCGTTCTAGTGCTGAACGGACAGATCCAGCCTGCATTATTGGAGTGCTAAAAGAGGTATATGGTTGTACTGATTCCTATGTCTCGTTACAAGAGGCCTTCTTTTCTAGAAAGCAGCAGGAGGATGAAACCCTTCAAGAATTTTCACTTGCACTAATGGGATTAATGGAGAAGGTTAAAGCCTCTGCACCCACTAGCATGTTTCATGCTGATATATTGTTGAGAGATCAGTTTGTGGAGCATGTTTTGGATGGTCCACTGCGGCGTGCATTGAAACAGTTTGTACGGCAGGAACCTGCAGCTACTTTACTTGATGTCAGGGCTGAGGCTATTAGGTGGGAACGGGAGGGCTCATTAGGTGGTAGTAGGGCTCGGAGTCTCTCAGTTCCATCAACAGGGTTTCAGTATGCTGTCCAAGGCACTTCTCAGGTTAGTTCAAGGGATCAGGAGTTAGAATTGAGGGTGCTGCGTGATATGTTGGCACAACAACAAGAGCAATTAAATCAGCTTACTCAGAGCATTACCTCTCTTAGTCGAATCCACCAACAGAATCGTCCCCCTCGTAACGTCCCTATAGTGTGTAGACGGTGCCAACAGTCAGGTCATTATGCTAGGGAATGTGATGGTGTACGTGTCCCTTCCCGTTTTCACTCTCAAGGCCCCCAGCAGCCCTCTAGTTCTCTGCCTCGTGACTCTGCGGTCTCGGGAAACTAGTTCCCACTGAACTGTTGAGTCGCAGTTTGGGTGGGGCTATTATTGGCTCAGTCACAGCACCATGTAATGGGGGAGAAACACCAGAGCTTGTTGCATTGTGTCCTCATTTGGATGTGTGTTTTGGAGGTGTTCGGGTACCCTGTCTAATTGACACTGGCTCTATGGTGTCAACCCTTACAGAAAGTTTCTTTAGGGATCATTTCAAGTCTCGGGGCCCTGATTGTTTACGCTCTTGTCACTGGTTGCAGCTTAAGGCAGCAAATGGGTTAAATATCCCCTACCTTGGCTACATAGAGCTTAATGTTGAACTTTGCGGTAAAAATATTCCAAATTGCGGGGTTCTAATTGTAAAAGATCCTCCTGGCAAAGTGCCCCCCACACCTGGTGTTTTAGGCATGAACGTTATCCAAAAATGTTATCATGAGCTTTTTGTGCAGCATGGTGCAGGGTTGTTCAGTCAGGACGATGTCCCACAGGCCCCTCATGAAATCTGGCCAGCATTGCAACAGTGTTATCAAGCAAGTTTGCAGGGTCCATCAGACTGTGTGGGGAAGGTAAAGGTGCGGGGCCGTGCAGCCTGCCGGGTTCCAGGTGGGGTTATGAAGCTTGTGGCTGCTACGTGCTCTGACCAGCTGTCACAGGCTGCACTGTTTGAGCCTCTTGAGTCAGGTTTGCCTGGGGGTTTGCTTGCCTCTCCTGCCCTTGTCCGTGTGGTGCGAGGCACAGCCTACATACCAATTGTTAATGTAGGCTCTACAGACATCTTGCTTTACCCACGTACTGTTGTAGGTACTCTGCATCAGGTTAATGTTATCAGTCTGCCTGCTGGTGTAACCGAAGAGCCCTCATATACAGCTAAGGTGTCCTCTCAGGTTGCAGTCTCAACTGTGCAGGACCAAATTGAGGGCATTGACCTCTCCCAACTGCCTAGCACGCACCAGGGTCAGGTGAGGAACCTTCTTAGGGATTATTCATCTGTTTTTGCAGAAAATGATGGTGACTTGGGGTGTACAAACATAATTAGTCATGATATACCCCTTATTGATGAAACCCCAGTTAAGCAACGTTACCGACGTATACCTCCATCAGACTATGAAGCAGTAAAGAATCATATCAATCATCTACTTAGTGCTAATGTGATCAGAGAGAGCTGCAGCCCCTATGCATCCCCCATTGTGTTGGTTAAAAAGAAGGACGGAAGCCTGCGGATGTGTGTGGATTATCGGCAACTTAACAGCAAAACCCGCAAAGATGCCTTTCCATTACCACGCATTGAGGAGTCGTTGGATGCGCTTACAGGTGCTTGCTGGTTCTCTACTTTGGACTTGGCCAGTGGTTACAACCAGGTACCTGTTACAGAAGCAGATCGTCCAAAAACTGCATTCTGTACTCCATTTGGTTTATTCGAGTGGAATAGAATGCCATTTGGGCTTTGCAATGCGCCAGGCACATTTCAGAGGCTTATGCAACGTATTTTCTCTGACGAACAGAATCAATCCTTACTGCTGTATCTTGATGACATAGTTGTGTTTTCTTCTACTGTGGAACAGCATTTGGAGCGCTTGGAGATGGTGCTTGGACGCCTGAAGAAAGAGGGTCTCAAGGCAAAGCTGACAAAGTGTTTTTTTTTCCAACCAGAAGTTAAATACCTGGGCCATGTCATCTCTAACAAAGGTGTTGCGACTGATCCATCTAAAATTGAGGCAGTGGTCAACTGGCAGCGCCCCACCACCTCTACTGAGCTAAGGTCCTTCCTTGGGTTCGCCAGTTACTATCGGCGGTTTGTTGCAGACTTTGCCAAGCTGGCCGCACCCCTTCACCAACTAGTGGGACAGCTAAGCGGTTCAAAACCAAGGAAGCGGCCAAAACAGGACATCACTGCGGGCTGGTCTGCAGAACACCAACAGAGTTTTGAGGAATTGAAAAGGAGGTTGACTACTTCACCTGTATTAGCTTACGCTGACTTTTCTCTACCTTTTATTCTAGAAGTTGACGCGAGCCATGATGGTCTGGGGGCTGTCCTCTCTCAACAACAGGACGGGGTGGTACGTCCCATCGCTTACGCCAGCCGAGGGCTAAGACCGACTGAACGTAATATGGATAACTACAGCTCTATGAAACTTGAATTTTTAGCCCTTAAATGGGCCATGACTGAAAAATTCAGAGAGTACTTGTTGGGCCATAAATGTCTTGTATTCACTGATAACAATCCCCTCAGTTACCTCAGTACTGCCAAGCTAGGTGCCACTGAACATCGATGGGCTGCACAACTTGCCTCCTTTGACTTTGAGATCCAGTACCGGTCTGGGCGTACAAACAAGAATGCAGATGGTCTTTCCAGACAACATCCATCTACCAAAGAACAAGTTGGTGTTTTTGTTCCAGGAAGTAATCTGCCTGAATCTCTGCAGTTGCTGATGGAGAGACGGGATGCTACTCAAGCTGCGATCACCGTCCTTCCTGAACGCACCCTAGAAGATATGAAAGTATTACAGCATGCTGATCCGGTTTTGCAAGAACTTTGGAGCTTCTGGGATCGCAAGGAGCGACCCAACCGCACAGAGCGAAATAACTTATCTTCACCTCTGTTGGCACTCCTGAGGCAGTGGGATCGTTTAGTGGAGAGGGATGGTGTCCTCCATCGCCAGACCTTTCGCCCCGATGGTGCTGAGGAGATACTGCAGTTATTGCTGCCCACGGCCTTGAGGGAGGATGTCTTGATGCAGGCTCATCAGGACCATGGCCATCAAGGCGTGGACAGGACTCTCTCACTTCTGAGGACAAGATGTTACTGGCCAAAAATGTCTTCTGATGTCGTTGATTGGTGCAGGTCATGTGAGCGATGCCAAGTGGCAAAAGATACTCAGCCTGTTGCACGGACCTATATGGGCCATTTGCTAGCGTCACGACCCAATGAGATTCTTGCCATGGACTTCACAATCCTAGAGCCATCTCAAGATGGCCGAGAGAATGTGCTCATCCTAACTGATGTTTTTAGCAAGTATACCCTGGCCATACCAACTAGAGATCAACGAGCCTCCACTGTGGCCCATGCCCTGGTGACCGAGTGGTTTTCAAAGTTTGGTGTACCAGCCCGTGTTCACTCAGACCAGGGGCGTAATTTTGAAAGTTCCCTTATCCAGCAGCTCTGTCAGTTTTATGGCATCCAGAAGTCTAGAACTACACCGTACCATCCAGCTGGAAATGGACAATGTGAACGATTTAATCGTACGCTTCATAATCTGTTGCGTACTCTCCCCACCACCAGTAAGAGAGCATGGACTGTCTATTTGCCACAAGTTGTTTTTTGTTATAACACCACACCACATCAGAGCACTGGAGAAAGTCCCTTTTTCCTGATGTTTGGCCAACAACCTAGGCTTCCTTTGGATTTTTTGCTTGGCCATGTGCTGGAACCAAGTGCTGGCAGTGTTGACAGTTGGGTTGCAGAGCACCAGACGCGCTTGCAACTGGCTTTTGAGGAAGCCAGGGAGAAGCTGAGGACTGCTGCAGATAGGAGGAAGAGAAATAATGACCAACACGTTCGAGACTCTCCTCTGCACGAAGGCCAACTTGTCCTACTTCGAAACACCAGCCACCAGGGAAGACACAAAATTCAGGATCTGTGGCGCTCCAGAGTGTATAAGGTCCTGAAAGTACTGGGTGACTCTGGAGCCGTTTACACTGTTGCTCCGGCAGATGAGTTGAACAAAATCCAAAGGGTCCATCGGTCTCTGCTAAAGCCGGTGATTTGCAGTGATGTTCCAGTGTCACCTCGTGGAGAACCACTGACTGATTCATCCTCTGAGGACGAAACTGATCCTGATTTGTTCTTGAGCATAAATGTCCATCAGCCACCATCTTCTTTGCCAGCCGACCTACAATTGGTCAAAAATGACACAGTTCCTCTGTCCTCCGGGGTATCTCATCATGAAGCTCCTTCAACATCTGCATCTCAAACTCCTAGTGTTGCCAGCTCAACGAACGATCAAGGCCCTCCGAGAGTGATGAGGAGAACTACACGCTTGACAGCAGGTCAGCACTCCAATGTCCACCACCTCCCAAGACCAATGGCATTAGCGTCTGGGGCTGTAAGTTCTCCTGATTCACATTGTAATGCTGTTTCTGTAGTTTTTAGACCTTGGTGCTAGTGTTTTTAGGTGTCGTCGTCGGGGCGTCGACGCAAGTTGGGGGGGTAGACTGTAGCAGCATAAATGGTACGCTGCCACTTTAAGGCTAATTACGGCTGCTGCATATAAGTAAGCCCTCACCTGTTGTGGAGCTATTTGCGTCGTGGCGTCAAACTCTACTGGCTCTCTTGGTCTGCATCGTGCTGGCCTCCTCTGCTGCACTTCCAATATCAAGACCGATCTGTCCATTTGTTTGTTTACTGACAGGAAGCTGTACCACACAGGCAGAATTGAGGATGTTTTTTTGGCAGTGGGGTAACTTACCAGATCTCAGCGCTTGATGAGTCCCTGCCCAGTAACACACTTGGATTGAGGCTGCTGCTGTTTTGCCTAACTATAAAATGTTTTTAAACTACCTATAAAATATTTTTAAACTATTTTTAAACTATCAAGTTGAATTTCCCCTGTTGCTGGGAGTATTGATGGCACTACTAGGTGGATAAAGTGCAACATTGTAGTGCCATTGTACCATTTACACATGTCCTTTTTTTATTTCTTTTTCTTTTAGAGACTGAGGTTTCTGTGGCGGCAGTGGTGACCCCTGGTGGTGGTGTCCGGTCTTGTGTGTTTAGTGAGAGCACCTTTTTATTTGTTAGCTGTGTTTTATTTTTTTATTTTGGTTCAGTTGAAGAGTCCAGGGTGATCCCTTTTCCTCTGCACTGAATGTTGTCCCATCCCTCACTACTTCCCCCATTGGTAAGCCTCAGTTTCATTTGAAATTTAGATTGTTTTTAATAAAGTTTTTGTTAAATGCATTCACTGTTTTTAACTATTTAAAATCAGGTCTTCAGTAATTAAAGTTATTGAAACTGAATAAACTTTGTAATTTTCTTGAATCTTGTCTCCTCATTTCCAGCAGAACTTACCTGTGTCCTTATTGCAACCTTTTAACATTTTATACTTGGGTTTTACAAATAAGGAAAATCAACAATAAGTGGTCACATTAATATTAATGAAACATATGAAAACACAAACAAGTTCTTGTGCTTACTGATAAATTAAACAAAGACAAGAACAACTTGTCCTTACTGTGATGTGTATGTGCTGATGTTTGATGGACCAGGGGGGCCTTTCCGCGATGCTTTGGAGGGAGGCTGTGGACATGACAAGACACAGGTGGATGATAAAATGCAGCATGAAACTAAACAGAAAAGCAAAATAAAATTTACATTTCATTACTGTACCAAGATGATGAAGCTGTGCAGGTTAGTGGGGAGATGAGCAGGTCAGTGAAGGAAGTAGGTGTTGCAGAGGCTGGCTGGAGAGGAGGAGACATCTGTGGACATGAACAGACAGGTGGGTTAACAGATTAAGTAACTGTACAGTACAGTAACATAAAACAAAACATAAAATAAAAATAACATTTCATTACCTTTGGGGAGGGGTAAAAGGGAGGGATGGTTACTGGGGAGATGGTGAGCTGTCCATGGACTCCTGGCTTGCAACAGCAGAGGTGGATGGCATTTCTTCTGCTGCTCCAGCAGATCCTGGAGGCGCTGCAGGGCCCTTCCTCACAAACTGCAGCATGGTGCTCTGCACAGCCTCATGTTTCTTGTCCTCCAGGATCTGCCAGTAACAAGTCAGATCGTCCAAGCCAGCTCTGGAGGCCCTAGAGAACCTCTCCCCATCAACGTCCTTTGCCTCTAACATGTCCAAGACCTCCTGCTGTATCCTGAAGACCTTGGCCAACTGTTGCCTGCTGAAGACCTTGGCCGGAAGGCTTGGCCTGTCTTCATGCTGCTCCTCCTCCTCCACAATCTGCTTCTCAAAATCTTGAAGATGCTCTGTGGAAAGTTCCTCACCTTCTGCAGCCAGCAACTCCTGAACATCCTCCTCCTCTATCTCCAAATGGAGTGTCCTGCTCATCTCCACCACACTCTGGATCACACTGGCGACTGTGTCCTCAAACTCAGGTGAAGCATCTGGTTGTACAAGTTGTGGACAGAGTTTCTTCCACACCCCACTCAGTGTGCTCTGCTTCACCTTAGCCCTGGAGTGACCAATGCGACCCACAGCTTGGAGGATGCTGTACTCCTTCCAGAAGTCCTTGAGTATGACTTCTGGGCCCTTCTCTATTGCCTCCAAAGCATCCCGGATCACTCTCTGTAGGTAGTAGGCCTTGAAGGTGGATATTACCTCCTGGTCCATGGGCTGAATGAGGGAGGTTGTGTTTGATGGCATGTAGACCACCCTCACATTTTGGTTGAGGTCTGTGAGATGTACGGGGTGACCCAGAGCATTATCCAGCACTAGCAGGATGTGGAAGGGAATGTGTTGGGCGGTACAGAAGCGTTTCATGTCTTTGATAAAATTGTTGGTAAACCACTTCTCAAACACATCCATTGTAACCCAGGCCTTCCGGTTAGAGGTTCAATAAACTGGAGGTGTCTTCTTATCAACATTCCGGAAGGCCCTGTGGTTCTCAAATTGGTTTACCAACAGCGGCTTTAACTTGCAATCACCCATTACATTCACCCCGAACAGCAACGTGATACGTTCCTTCCCCACTTTGTTTCCCGGTGCTGTTCTTTTGTCCCTGCTGATGTAGGTATGGTCGGGCAACCTCTTCCAAAACATCCCAGTCTCATCAGCGTTGAACACCTGCTACACCATGTATCCCCCCTCCCTTATTATCTCTGCCAAGGTGTCCGAGAACACCCGTGCTGCCTTCACATCCCCACTCGCTGCCTCTCCTGGTGAAAATAAATACACACAGGACAAGATTTTGAGATTTTCATTAATGAAAAGTGCGTTATAAATTGAATTCATTATTATTATTATTATTAATATTAACCACATGTTACACTGTTTTAAAGCTCATTTCACACTGAAAAGGTCATGTCATACTGTTTTAAAGCCCATATCAAACTAAAAAGGCCCATGTTAAACTGTTTTAAAGCTCATTTCACACTTAAAATGTCATGTAAAAATAACAAAGGTGATGTTAGACTATTATAAAGGTCAAAGCACACTGAAAAGGTCTTGTCACACTGTTTTAAAGGCCATATCAAACGGAAAAGGCAGATGTGTAAACTGTTTTAAAGGTATTGTGACATGATTTTGGAAATTTGCACATTTGTCACAACATATATATCTTATATCATTCAGCTCTGTTCGTTTTTGCAAATTAAATTATAAATATATAAAAATTTCATTCCAAGTTATGGTAGTTTTTTCTCTGGGACACGCCCCTAAAAATCCGTGCATTTCCGCAAAACGTCATTGTGACGTGCATGTGGGCATAAGGCAGAGCCTTGCCCGTTTGTTTGGTGTGTTAACTGCTTTCCATACAGATTCATTTCCTGAAAGATCGCCTCTTTTTTTGTGTAACTTGAAAAATGCCATCACGTTGTAGCACATTTGGGTGTTCTAATATCAGCAGTGAACAAGTGAGCCTTCACAAATTCCCAAAAGATGAGAAACTTTGCCTAGAATGGACAAGTACAGAGAACGAGGGACCGATGGGTTCCTACTAAGAGTCGTATGTCTGCAGCGACCATTTTACTGCCAATTGTTTTCAGGAAAGACCTGGTATAAAAGAATCTTTAGGATTACCAGTAAGATTCAGAAGACTTTTAAAACCGGATGCTATTCCTACTATTTTTAAAAGAAAATCTACAGAAGAAAGTGCCACAGGAGCTACCACGTCAAAACAACGCAGGGAAGCTACCGTCGGAAAACTCCAGGAAAAGAGTAAGTCTTTGTGTAAACATAATCGGAGGTGTGTACTGTTTTAGATGATAAACTATATATTTAACGTGAGCTCATGTTGTTTTACTTTATATACTGTGAGTGTATAAAGCCAATTATCACGGAGGATTCTTCATGTGCGATGCTAAAAAAAAATTAGCCGACATAAAATCAGGAGCAAACACACATGGCTTGTTATGTATTTTTAAATGATGTCTTCGCGATCAAGTAACATCAGTAAGTTTTTTTATTCAGGGAGGGTTTATTAATGAGAGTTTTGGATGATTTACTGTCTTAAAATGATAGATCTCAAACGCGATCGGGCCTCTGTTAGCTTAGCCCAAGAACAAAGAAGCCACATCACGAAGCTATCCTCACTTAGCTACTGTGTATGAAATAAACCGTGTCTAAATCACTTTTCAATTGATCGAGTGTCCAATAACTGTATAGGATGAATAATAACCCTTCGATTGCTTTAATACATTCATGTACTAACAATAGGTTGTGTTTGTTCGACATGCTCCGCCATTATTATTTACATGCGCGTTGAGCAGCGGCTTCCCACGGGCACGTCACGATGACGTTTTGCGGAAGTGCGCAGATTTTTAGGGGCGTGTCCCAGAGAAAAAACTACCATAACTTGGAATGAAATTTTAATATATTTATAATTTATTTTGCAAAAACGAACAGAGCTGAATGATATAAGATATATATGTTGTGACAAATATGCAAATTTCCAACATCATGTCACAATACCTTTAAACCTCATTTCACACTTAAAATGTCATGTAAAAATAACAAAGGTCATGTTAGACTGTTATAAAGGTCAAAGCACACTGAAAAGGCCTTATCAAACTGTTTTAAAGGCCATATCAAACTGAAAAGACAGTTGTGTAAATTGTTTTAAAACTCATTTCACACTTAAAATGTCATGTAAAAATAACAAAGGTCATATTAGACTGTTATAAAGCTCAAAGCACACTGAAAAGGTCTTGTCACACTGTTTTAAAGGCCGTATCAAACTGAACAGGCAGATGTGTAAACTGTTTTAAACCTCATTTCACACTTAAAATGACATATAAAAATAACAAAGGTCATGTTAGACTGTTATAAAGGTCAAATATGCTGGTGAAGATTCTCAGTCGTCCAGGACATGATGAAATCAAAAAAGGCGTTCAAAACAGGATCAACTGGACTTTATTTGTTGCAGAAAACGTTTCGACTTCTGTCCAGAAGTCTTTTTCAATTCAATATAAAGGTCAAAGCACACTGAAAATGTCTTGGGATTATTATGGGATTGGTTGCACCCGGTGATGAGCAGCTGAGGTCTGGTAGAGCTGTGCTGCATGTTTCATGGCAAGATATAGGTAAACCAAAACAAAGACGATTAAACTCAGGTAAGCCAATATATTTAAATCAAAAACATCAAATTATTATTCATATTAACCTCTGCCTCTTGTTTAAAATAACCAAACTGGACGAAGAGATGGTGAGTGATCTGGAGAACTATCTGGACGAGTGTTTTGACAGCTTCGTGATGGGTAAAACACAGGGAAACACCACACCCGCACACACATCAAAACGCACGCGCTCAGCGAGCTCACCTGGTTCTTTCACATCTGAAAAAAGCTTCACGGAGGTGTTGGAATCTATTGATAATAAGCTAACTAGCTTAGACACTAGACTGGCTTAGGTTCTCCACAAGGAATTCTCTGCACTCAGAGAATCGCTGGAGTTCAGCCAGGCTCAGGTGACGTCACTGGCTGAGGAGAACAGAACGCTAAGGGGGGACGTGAAACAGTTGACAGAGGAAGTGACACGGATGTCCGGCGAAAATAAGAAAATCAAGGAGTCCATTCTGGATCTACAAAGTAGAAGCATAAGGGACAATGTTATTTTTTCTGGGATACAGAAGCAAGCAGATGAAGACGCGGAAGTTACGATCCGTGACTTTATTCAACGCCAGCTGAAACTCCCAAGCGAGACGGTAAGATCAATCACATTCCATTGTGTTCACAGGCTCGGAGCTAAGAAATTAGATAACAAGCGCACCCAACCAATTGTCGTTAAGTTTGAACATTATAAACAGAAAATACAGGTTATCAGACAAGGCAGAGAGTTACGAGGGACAAACTACAGCGTAAATGATCAATTTCCTAAAGAAATCCTGGATCGGAGACGCGTTTTGTTTCCAATCAGAAATAAGTTTATTTCTGAAGGAAAAAGAGCTACAGTGTCTGTTGATAGGCTTTATGTTAATGGTCAGCTGTACAGGGAACGGGACGTGACTCCGTGGCTTTATTAAGAGGACCAACAACAGGTGAGTTTTGAGCAGGGCTGTTCAACATACGGCCCTCGGGCCAAGTCAGGCCCGTTGGTGAACTAAATGGTCCATCAGTGGGTACAATTTAAAAACAAACAAACTAACAAAAATATATATATATATATGTACAGTATCATAGCTTTAAAACAAAGCTATTTAATGATAAGAGGTACTGATAAATTACTCTTGAGCGCTTGGCTTTAAGTGATTGTGGCCCGTGTACAGTTTTAGTCGAGTAGTCTTGGTCTAATGCTTGTTACACTGGAGGTGAATTAACTGGTGTTTGTAAAGGAAATTTAAAGCACAGCTCGGTGTCTGCACTGGTGAAGGTGAACAATGTCACAGCGGATATTTGTTTTTTTTGCTTGTTTGTTTTTCTTTTAATTTTATGTTTTCTGTCTCTTTCTTTTGTCTTCTCCATATCTTTTATTAGCACACGGGCACAAAGGCAGATACACACCCATGTCAATCCACACAAATACCTCATAAAGAAATACAACCATGATGTATCCTCAAGAACAACACTTAGATTATTTCTTAATGATAAATAGTCAACACTCAAAGATTATGTTTTTACCTGGGTGTTTTATTATTTTTTATATTTGTGATAATGGGTGTGGTTTATCTATATTCTCACAACCACAAGTATGAGCAGTTTAAGGTTTGTCACATGGAATATTAATGGAGCCGGTAGCCAAAATAAGAAATATAGAATCTTTGACAAGATTAAAAGATTAAAGGCAGATGTTGTGTTACTCCAAGAAATTCATAGATTACCATCAACTGTGGATGAGCTAAAATCTGCTGAGTTTCCTGATGTATTTTCAGCCTGCTATAACTTGAGACAAAGGGGGGTAGCAATAATAATACATAAAAATGTTAACTTCACAATATTAGACACAATTATAGATCCTCACGGTAGATATATAATTTTAAAATTATCTATACTCAGTCAAAAATATTGTATTGCATGGGCGTAGCCAGAATTTTTTGGGGGGCGGTTTGTTTTAAATGAGAAGTTGACCAAACCAATCTAATGTGCTTGGATAGGTCAATGGATAAAGCGTTTGCCTTCAGTCCCAGAGCTCATGAGTTCAAGTCTGCATGGTACAATGTTTTTTTTTTTTAATTCATTCCAGATTAAAAAAGCACAAGAAAACTATTTACAAAACGGCAAGAAATAAAACAATGCATTAAATGAAAGGAATCAGACGAAGAAAATAATCTTATCTGCCCCTTCTCAAACTATTTTTTTTTCAAACACTCTTTTATTGGATAAAAAAAGAAGAATGTGTTAACCACAGCCTGTGGTTAACACATTCTTCTTTCTTCACAGGCATATTAACTACTTTTTTTATCCAATAAAAGACAAATGTAAAATTAGTTGTTTGAATCGAGTGTTTGAAAAAAAAAATAGTTTGAGAAGGGGCAGATAAGATTATTTTCTTCGTCTGATTCCTTTCATTTAATGCATTGTTTTATTCCTTGCTGTTTTGTAAATAGTTTTCTTGTGCTTTTTTAATTTGGAATGAATAAAAAAAAAAAACGTTGTACCATGCGGGACATGATCCCACAAGCTTTGGGACTGAAGGCAGATGCTTTATCCATTGACCTATCCTGGCACATTAGTCTATGGTCAACTTCTCCTTTAAAAGTGGGCGGTTCGTTCGAACCCCCCGAACCCCCCTTGCCTACGCCACTGTATTGTTAGTGTATATGGGCCAAATGTAGACGCCGCCGTTTTTTTCATGATCTCTTTTCTATTCTATCAAATCCCATGGACTACGCAATGGTAATGGGAGGTGACCTTAACTTGGGTTTAGATGATAAAATGGACAGGCTAAATGCAGTAGGAGCTCAACGAGGCTGGTAATCCATAAATATAATTAAACAGTACATGAGTGATTATGGACTTTTCGATACATGGCGTTCTCTTCACCCTGATAGCAGAAAATATTCTTTCTTTTCACATGTGCATAAATTTTTTCTCGTCTGGATTATTTCATAGTAAGCAATTCATTGCTGACAAAAATTTCAGACACTAAGATACACCCTATTGCTATCAACGATCATGCACCAGTTACAATAAATTTAGCTAATAATAAAGAAAACCATTACCAGGGAGGCTTAAGAGTGTGATTCCCCTATAGTTGGAACACTACGGTCCCCCATTTTGAATGGAGGAACCACCAGCCTACTCTGCCAATCCAAGGGAACTACCTCCGATGTCCACGCGATATTGCAGAGCCCACACAACCCCACAACATCCAGAGCCCTAAGGAACTCAGGGTGAATCTCATCCACCCCCGGAGCCCTGCCACCGCGGAGCTTTTTAACCACCTCGGCGACCTCAGCACCAGAGATTGGAGAGCCCGACCCAAAGTCCCCAGGCTCCGCTTCCTCAGTGGAAGACGTGCCAGTAGGATTGAGGAGGTCTTCGAAGTATTCCGCCCACCGACTCACAACATCCCGAGTTGAGGTCAACAGCACGCCATCCCCACCATAAATGGTGTTGGTCGCGTACCGCTTTCCCCCCCCTGAGACGCCGGATGGTGGACCAGAATCGCCTCGAAGCCATACGGAAGTCATTCTCCATGGCCTCTCCGAACTCCTCCCACGCCCGAGTTTTTGCCTCAGCAACCACCCGAGCCGCATGCCGCTTGGACTGTCGGTACCTATCTGCTGCTTCCGGGGTCCCACAGGCCAAAAAGGCCCAATAGGACTCCTTCTTCAGCATGACAGCATCCCTCACCGCCGGTGTCCACCACCGGGTTCGAGGGTTGCCACCACGACAGGCACCAACAACCTTGCGGCCACAACTCTGATAAGCTGCCTCGACAATAGAGGCGCGGAACATGGCCCACTCGGGCTCAATGTCCCCCGCCTCCCTCGGAACGTGTTCAAAGCTCTCCCGGAGGTGGGAGTTAAAGCTCCGTCTTACGGGAGACTCTGCCAGACGTTCCCAGCAGACCCTCACAATACGTTTGGGTCTGCCAGGTCTGACCGGCATCCTCCCCCACCATCGGAGCCAACTCACCACCAGGTAGTGGTCAGTTGACAGCTCCGCCCCTCTCTTCACCCGAGTGTCCAGGACATGCGGCCGCAGATCAGATGAGACAACAACAAAGTCGATCATCGAACTGCGACCTAGGGTGTCCTGGTGCCAAGAGCACATATGTACACCCTTATGCCTGAACATGGTGTTCGTTATGGACAATCCATGACGAGCACAGAAGTCCAACAACAAAACACCACTCGGGTTCAGATCAGGGGGGCCGTTCCTCCCAACCACACCCCTCCAGGTCTCACTGTCATTGCCCACGTGAGCGTTGAAGTCCCCCAGCAGAACAAGGGAGTCCCCAGGAGGCGCACTCTCCAATACCCCCTCCAAGGACTCCAAAAAGGGTGGGTAATCTGCGCTGCCGTTTGGCGCATAGGCACAAACAACAGTCAGAGCCCGTCCCCCCACACGTAGGCGAAGGGAGGCTACCCTCTCGTTCACCGGGGTGAACCCCAACGTACAGGCACCAAGATGGGGGGCAACAAGTATGCCCACTCCTGCTCGGCGCCTCTCACCAGGGGCAACTCCAGAGTAGAAGAGTGTCCAACCCCTCTCAAGGAAACTGGTTCCAGAGCCAGAGCCATGTGTTGAGGTGAGTCCGACTATTTCTAGCCGGAACCTCTCAACCTCACACACTAGCTCAGGCTCCTTCCCCACCAGAGAGGTGACATTCCATGTCCCAATGGCCAGCTTCTGTAGCCGAGGATCAGACCGCCAGGGTCCCCGCCCTCGGCCACCACCCATCCCACATTGCACCCGAACCTTTTGGCCCCTTGTAAGGTCTATTCAGGGATTCTGGAGAGGAGGGTCCGTCGGATAGTCGAACCTCATATTCCGGAGGAACAGTGTGGTTTTCGTGCTGGTCGTGGAACACTGGACCAGCTCTACACCCTCAGCAGGGTCCTGGAGGGTACATGGGAGTTTGCCCAACCAGTTTACATGTGCTTTGTGGACTTGGAAAAGACATTCGACCACATCCCTCGGGGGGTTCTGTGGGGTGTACTCCGGGAGTATGGGGTACCAGGCCCATTGATAAGGGCTGTTAGGTCCTTGTACATTGCCGGTAGTAAGTCAGGCTCGTTTCCAATGAGAGTTGGACTCCGCCAAGGTTGCCCTTTGTCACCGATTCTGTTCATAACTTTTATGGACAGAATTTCTAGGCGCAACCAAGGTGTTGAGAGGATCCGTTTTGGTGGCCTTAGAATCGCTTCTCTGTTTTTTGCAGATGATGTGGTCCTATTGGCTTCATCAGGTCGTGATCTACAGCTTTCGCTGGAGCGGTTTGCAGCCGAGTGTGATACGGCCGGGATGAGGATCAGTTCCTCCAAATCCGAGGCCATGGTCTTGAGCCGGAAAAGGGTAGAGTGCCCTCTCCAGGTCGGGGAGGAGGTCCTGCCCCAAGTGGAGGAGTTTAAGTATCTCGGGGTCTTGTTCACGAATGAGGGAAAACTGGAGCGGGAGATCGATAGGCGAATAGGTGCAGAATCCGCAGTGTAAGAAATAATGCGCTTGGTAAGGTATTTAAACACTTACTGAGCCACCATTATTGTAGATACGCAGTTTAGCAGACTAATCTTGCACAAACTGCCACCAATGCGCGAGTTTTTCCTTTTTCCGACACTAAATTGTTATTACTGTGATTAGACAAGAATGTAATTTCACAAGAGGCTCAACTTATATTGGTCTACCAGAAAATAGACCTTTTATTGAAACTATCACAAGAATTACATTAAACATTTGTATCGATATTAGCTCTGATTTAATAACTACGTTGACAAGAATTCAAATTAAAACAAACAGACAGTTTAAACTTAACTGTTGGCACATTACTTGACAGATTAAAGCTTATGAAAAATAAGAAATAGGAGGAAGGAATATGAAAGCTAAGTTAACTAAAGTTGTTTACTTTGAAACAACCAGAGTGGCACCTTCCCATATGGATCAGGCTGTGCCTCCGACACGTGCAGCATACAAGCAAAGCCTCTTTACCTGGTGACGAGACGTCTTGCGAGGTGAGGACTGAGAAGTTTGTGGACACTAACGGACTGTGTTGTCCAGTGAACGTCCAGATGACTTCGTGCGTGTATCTCTGGATCAGACGAGCGGGAGCACGCTTTCACCGGCAGGAACAGGCCCCAATCGCACTGGCGGAACTTTCAAAGTAAAACTTCAGAAAACAAATTCTTCCAGAAATGAGTGAAAGGATCACAGTAAGGCTTTACTATGATTCCAGCTGAGACGTGGGTCGATTTGACACAATGACCGGGCCGTCTCCAGCTTTCCCCGAGGAGAGAAGCAAGTTGTCAGTTCGTTCTCCTCCAAACACTAACCCAAAATGCAGGAAGTGCCCTTTAAGAAGGGGGTGTGACTTAGTCACATACTTCCTGCTGATTGGTTGTCGCACCCCTAGAGAGGGTGTGGCTTTGCAAGTGAGTGAGTTTGAGTGACAGATGATAGGGTAGACAATACACAGAACACAACGTCAGAGTATGCAGGTGCATGTGAACAAGTCAGTACTTTGTTTTGAGAACAGATTCATTGTTTTTAGAAAGGACGGGAGACCGAAAGCAAGCTATGTCTAGCACTTTTCCTTCGAAACAAAAACAGTTCAAACAAATACGAAGGATTGTTCCTTCAACTTTAGACACTTATTCTGCCTAGAGCAGACAGTTCAAAGCACGATCATTCTGAGATGTTCTCTTAACTTTGTCATATTTAAAATATACCAGCTTAGTAAAATCATCATTGAAATGACAAAAATACTGTTTGATCAATTCTGAATTAACACACATTAAAGAGAAAGTTCAATCTGATTAATTAGTGTCCATTAATTCATAATAATTGTTAACCCATATAAGTGTCCAATCGTCTCCTTGAGGGCTTCAAGAAGGTGTAACACTTAGAGTTCCAGAGAGATGCAGAGAGGTGTACTTGAAGGTCAAGCCTAAAATATCAGAGGCTAGGTGTATCACTACATGTTTAATATTTTCCATGTCAATTAATGAAATCATCAGATCTCAGCCAAAAATTGGGTTGTAAATATGGGGGAAAACAATGTATATTAGTCACTTTGGTGTATAAGTCGCAGGATTTGTAAATTTATGCAAAAAGGTGTAACTTATATGGCGAAAAATACGGTAACTAAAATGTTCTTTGGGCATTTTCACCCAAGAGTTTCTTTTTCTTAGCATCAGCTTTTTGCCCAAAAGGGGGTGGATCCAATTTGAGAAAAGAAGGAAGTGTGTGATTTTCTGGTTCAAATGATTGTTTTAACGTTTCTTTTTGAAATCCTTTTTAGGTGGAGCTGACGGGTCACAGCATCTTTGACTTCACTCATCCGTGTGACCATGAAGAGATCAGAGAGAACCTCAGCCTGAAGACAGCAGGTCAGCACAATACAGCTTTTTTTAATAAACAAACATCTACAAAGAGGTTTCTTTCAATATATTGATTTTCAAATAAGGTATTGCAACAGAAAATAAAGTACTCAGTGGCGTCCATAGTAACAGAAATGTCCTCTGCAGACATTAGAAGAAACCTGAAGGTAGGGTAGGAAAGCCATGGAGGGATGAACTCTGGTCCATACGTTGGATTCTCAACATGGTTTTCTTGAGGAGAGAACATTCTGTCATGGACAAAGAAAGTTGTAGATACTCGTTGGATTGAAGATGTTTACGCTGTGAGGAGGCTTGGGCTGAAAACACTCGTGAGTGGAGGCAGATGCTCCATGGGCTGGAAAGCAAGGTGGTCCGAGCACACAGCCCAGTTAATGTTTGACCAGAACTGAGCCTCAGGGGTTCCTCTGGAAACCGGCTAAACATTGTTAACCCGGCTGCTTACAGCAGGTACAGGTCCTGTTAAATGGACGTCAGGGCAGAACCAGCAGTGGACCGGGTTTTTTAACTGGAAGGAACTTTTTCTCTGCAGTTTGACACCGTCTGACCTCGTAATGTCTCCGTTAGCAGAAGGAATCAAAGTAGGCCTTCAGTAGAAGATGACGTCCTAATAAACAGACGTTGACCTTTATTTGACCTTTTCCATGGCCAGCCAGGACAAACAACAATCCAATGTGTATTTTTCATGTTCAAATTCTTTTTACTTTTTTTTTTAAAAACTTTTTTAAAAACAAACATTTTAACAATCCTTTGAAGTATTTTCACTTAAAAATACTGTATAGAAAAGCATTCTGGCCTAGAAAACGTACATGACAGAAAACTATTTGTACTTACCGTACGTATTTTCATTCTGCACAGGTACAGCCAGTTAGCGAGTTATTTTTCTTTCATTATTTTACAATTGGATTATATCAGCCAATTAAAACCCATCAGCCTGTTGGTTCAGCTCTACAACTACATGATTGTGTTTTCAAACTTTGTATACAACAACAGTGGCATTTAAGCCCCTGAAATTCTGTGACGACTTCTGGTTTTGGGTTTTTAGCAGCCTCCATCTCGACACTCCTTTGAAAACATTCTTGGTGTTAATTTGTGGACGTTCTGTTTTGCATCAGGGGAGTTTCATCAGTTCAAGTTAAAAAATGTAGAGCTCCGGACTTTTACATGTTGATTTGCTCATTTTTTAAGTACCGTATTTTACGGACTATAAGTTGCACCTTTTTACCTAATTTGCATGCCCTGCGACTTATAGAGAGGTGAGACTTGTTTATGGATTTCCCCCCATATTTTTAGACCAATTTTTGGCTCAGATTTGACCGTTTTTCCATTTTGGCAAAAATGGTGCAGTACCACGGCCGCTAGGGGTGCAGTACCACCTTTGTCTACTAGGGTACACCAACCATTCCCACCTCATGTGTCAGACGAGAGCTTCCTCTGGTCGTAATCACTATGTGGCCGCCTGCTCTGGAGGTATGAACTAGCTACTTCGCTGTTAGCTCAGTGTTTGTTAGCAAAATAGGTCAAGAACCACAGGACAGATTTTGATCAAACTTACAGAACATAATCACTAGATGGATATTTACAACTGATTAGCTTTATGAGATGTTTGAGATAAAATTTGATGTTTTATAGACGTAAATGTGTCGCGGTTAGCTTCGTTGATTTTTCCTTGTACGTTTGAGCAAATAGCTCATAAACCACACAGCAGATTTTTTTCAAACTTACAGAAAGTAATCACTAGATGTACATTTACAAACTGTTAGCTGTTGGAGTTATTTGAGATAAAATTCAATGTTTTATAGACGTAAATGTGTCGCGGTTAGCTTAGTTGATTTTCCTTGTACTTTTTCAAAGCGAAAAATTTTAAATCCAGCAGATTTGACCATTACGTGAATTTATTAAGGAACGGTTAAGCTAAGACACATGCTTGCTATAATTTTCAGCAGACGAATAATTGTTTTTCCCGTGTTAATCTTGTGAAAAGTCCTTCCGTGCATGCTTCTGTGGTCGTCATTTTCAGCAGGGAAAATGACGCGCTGACGCGTCCCGTAGCGGTGACGCATAATAGATGCGACTTATATAAAGGTGCGACCTGTTTATGGATTTTTCCAATTTATTGACAATAATTGGACAAAGCGACTTATATAAAGGTGCGACCTATAGTCCAGAAAATACTGTTTATGAACTCACATGCAAAGCATAGCCTCCCTACTGCCCCCTCTCCTCCAACACTGTCTACTGTCTGTGAATGGACAAACGTCCAGAACTGAAGGAGACAAATGGAGCAAAAGCAGGGACTTTGTCTGTGGCTGGTATTTCTGAAGAGTGGTTCAGCTTCTCCTCTTAACCCCATCGTTTACATATTTACCTGTTTGTTCTGTTTTAGCTGAAAAATAAAGCATGTTTTCAGAAGTCTTTGTTGTAAAATATGGTATATATTGTAAAATATCCTGTTAAGCACCTTGGTCAATGCAAGGCATTGTAGGAAGGTGCTATACAAATAAAGTTTATTATTATTATTATTATTATTATTAAAATGTAAAACGTTCCTAGTTTGATGAAGTCCACCGCACTCAGGCTGGACTCTGACCTCATGGTGAAACAGCTCTGCCTAATTTTACGCCTTCTTTAACCGCAGCGAAGGCCGGAGAACAAGGTCGACCTTACTTAGACCCAGAACAGCCGGATGTGCACAGTCATTGTTGCTCCATTTTTAAAGCACAAAAAATGGACATGTGTACTTTATTTAAAAAAATTAAAACTCTTAACTGTGTTTCATCATTCACCACCTTTTTCAAAATGTAAACAAATCTCAAATTTGACATTAACATGCTCAGAGAAAAAAAAAAACTTGTTCGAACTGAGAACTGAATGCTCGAAATCCCACTCTACCTTTACAAACTAATAAAAACACACAGATAGAGAAGTGATGAACATCTGGAGCAGCTGCTCTGAATCGTTTTGGGACAAGATGTTTCTAATTTTATTGAGTTTGGTAGAAAATAGTGGGTCTATTGTAATAAAAACCTTTCAGTGACCGTCTGCTTGATGGCTTTAAGTCGCTCTTCATCCACAGCCCTCAGAGCTTCCTCTCGGTCGTCATTCAGAAGAGCGATGTGACTCCGCGCTGCTGCACCACCACGAGTTATTCTGTGTTTTCCAGGAAGCAGCAGCCGTAAAAAAGGCAAAGAGCTGTTCACGGAGCGAGATTTCTTCATGAGGATGAAGTGCACGGTGACCAACAGAGGACGCACCGTCAACCTGAAGTCAGCCAGCTGGAAGGTAGGCTCCAGACTCAACCAGAGGTCACCACAAGATGAACCATGGTTTGATCCCCAGACCATTTTGTCACCTTCACTCTGCTTTAATTCAGTATTTATAAATTCTGTATGAGCCTGGATAAAAACACATTCTAGAGCATGTTGTTTTTTGAACCCATATATATATA
>JBBPBX010033678.1:0-12709 GCA_038048925.1 Garcialebias charrua
TTTTTAGCGCATTTGTTTACCTTTTTAAATCACCACAATCTAAATTTTTATTTCTAATCTTCAAATTATCAACAAACCAAATTCCAAAACTGCTTTCCAGAATCGAGGAAACCGAGTTTTCCGTCTAAAATATGTCTGAAGGCTCTTCAAGCGCTCTGTAATGAACCGACCTGTGAGTGAAGCCGTCTCCGTTTGTCTTCAGCTGGACGACTTGTTGGACAAGAGGCGGGAACATCTGGACTCTGTGATCGAGTTTGCAGTCGATGACTCCCTGCTGGTTCGCAGGATCTGTGGCAGGTAGGATGATGACTACTCACTCCCACACAGAGACCTGGCGGTGCAGCAGGTATTAACGCTCTGGGCCTTTTCCACTGAAGCTGCTCCAGCGCTGATTCAGAGCCGGTGTTTAGCTGACAACCAGTTGTTTGTTTAAACATCTGGATCTGGGCCCGAAACCTGGTTCTGCTGTTTAAACGTGTCCACACAGGTCCCAAACAAAGACCTGCTCACGTTGCCGGCTGGTTGTGGACTTGTAAGGACAAAATGGAAGTTTTGTTGGGCCATGTTTAAAATTCTCTGCGGTTATTTTAAAATTTTAAGTTTCAAACTGGGCCAGCAGGTGGCGCCGCTGAGCTGCTGGTTTGTTACGATAAACTGGTGCAGGAGCCAAATGTTGGGAAACAAAATAAATAAATAAAATCTGGTTCTGTAGATCATTTTAGATTTATTAAAATTTAAAAACATAAATATGTATTGTTGAGTGCAAGAGACACTTTGGACCCAGAATGCAACAGTGGTTGGCTAAAGCAGGGCGTCCACACTTCCTTTAAATTCATGTACAGTAACTAAAATTAGGACCTTAGCTGTTTTAAATTAATTAGAAATAATCATAAGTTGATCTTAAATACAGAAAGATTTTAACATTAGTCTGGGGCAGGAGGGATTTCTGTCTGTAAAACTGGGGGGGGGGGGCAAAAATGTTTTAAAGCCGTCAAATGTGATGATGATGCAGGGATTAAACTGACGCTGCTTTCAAACGGTAAACAGAACCAGAACCACAGTTTGACCCAACCAGAACAAGGCGGGTCGTGTGGCGAGTCCAGAGACAGGCTGCAGGTGAGAGTCAGAACCGCCTGCCGCTTCATCAAGGTGATGACGTGAAATTATTCAACGTGTTCGCACGTGACCGATTTGCTGCAGTGAGGGGGAGACACCAGAACTGATGCACCATCACCCCCTCCTCCTCCTCCTCCTCCCGCACCTTGTCCTCCGGAGATGTTTGTATCTAAAATCTAACTTTGTATTAACCTTCAATGTGTTCGGAGCATCATCATCATCATTGTACAGACACGTGACTGAACTCTGGGTCAGAGAGGCCCCCCCCCTGTGCTCAGCCCGTGTCTGTCACGATGAGGAGGCTGCGTCTGCTGCTTTACTTATAATTAAACTACATCAACACAAAAATCTATTTGAACCCAGATTATAACAAAGATGTGATTGTTTAATATTTGAAGTTCTCTGTGAGAGTCAGTTTGACGTGTTTTGTAAGTTTTATCATAAATATCTAAATTCATCAGTGTTTTAAATGGTGTCTTTTTTTAAATGAGCTAAACTTGATTATATTTAGAATCCTACTGAGAACAAACTACTGTGATGAATGTAATGTATTAAGTGATCAAGTATAAAAACTTTTTAATGTCTACATGAGCTGAAGTCCTGTAAATACAATTTACGGTACTTTAAAAAAAATTTTTTTATGGATAAGTCTTTCAGTCTGACAAATTAAATCATAATTTTACTCTGTAAAGGACTTCCTGTCTTGTAATTTATTTAAATATATCTGACAGCCCCTCAACTGAAAACACTGAAGTGACAAAGCAAAGTAAACTACGGTAAATAAAAGTTCAAAACGTCTCTTCAGAATCGCGTTGGGCTGCATGTACACCATATACTATGTACATGTACTTTTTACTAGTCGTGTACACCGTATACAGTACTGTGTACTTTTTACTAGTCATGTACACCGTATACTTTTTACTAGTCATGTACACCGTATACTTTTTACTAGTCATGTACACCGTATACTTTTTACTAGTTATGTACACCCTATACTGTGTACTTTTTACTAGTCATGTGCACCGTATACTGTGTACTTTTTACTAGTCATGTACACCTAGTCGTGCACATGTACATCATGTACACCTAGTCGTACACATGTACACCGTATACTGTGTACTTTTTACTAGTCATGTACACCGTATACTAGTCATGTACCGGTACACCGTATACTGTGTACTTTTTACTAGTCATGTACACTGTATACAGGTAGTCCCCGACTTACGAGCGCTCTGACTTACGAGGTCCCGGACTTAAGAGCATGCATCTCATTTAAAAAAAATAATAATACTGTAATTATTATTATTATTATTATTTATTTTTTTATTTTATTTTTTATAAATGAATACATGTACAGTACTGGACAGTCACCAAGCACTTAGCCTATCCTAACACAGTTTTTAAAGATGAAGGAATAAGTTGAATTGTCTCCCTTTCACATAAAGGGAGCAAGCTCCCTATGGAGCCTGCAGGGAGGAGGGAGACAATTCAACTGATTCCTTCATCTTTAAAAACTGTGTTAGGATAGGCTAAGTGCTTGGTGACTGTACAGTACTGTACATTTATCTATTTATAAATAAAAACAATAAAAATACTGTATAAATAGATAAATGTACAGTACTGTACAGTCACCAAGCACTTAGCCTATCCTAACACAGTTTTTAAAGATGAAGGAGTCAGTTGAATTGTCTCCCTCCTCCCTGCAGGCTCCATAGGGAGCTTGCTCCCTTTATGTGAAAGGGAGACAATTCAACTTATTCCTTCATCTTTAAAAACTGTGTTAGGATAGGCTAAGTGCTTGGTGACTGTCCAGTACTGTACATGTATTCATTTATTTAAAAAAAAAGTTAAAAAAAAGTAAAAAAAAAAATTTTTTTTTTTTACTATGTGATCCTACTTACGAATTTTTGACATACGAGCGCCCCCTAGGGACGGAACTCGCTCGTAAGTTGGGAACTACCTGTACTGTGTACTATTTACTACTAGAGTCATGTGCACTGCATACTGTGTACTTTTTACTACTAGAGTCATGTACACTGCAGTATTTCTCCTACCATTATTCAAGGAGGACGCCCTACCTATCCCCCCCCCCCCCACACACACACACAATCAACAACTGCCACCATTAGCGTAGCGCTGAGCTAGCGTGCAGCACAGACGTAGCGCTGAGCTAGCGTGCAGCACAGACGTAGCGCTGAGCTAGCGTGCAGCACAGACGTAGCGCTGAGCTAGCGTGCAGCACAGACGTAGCGCTGAGCTAGCGTGCAGCACAGACGTAGCGCTGAGCTAGCGTGCAGCACAGACGTAGCGCTGAGCTAGCGTGCAGCACAGACGTAGCGCTGAGCTAGCGTGCAGCACAGACGTAGCGCTGAGCTAGCGTGCAGCACAGACGTAGCGCTGAGCTAGCGTGCAGCACAGACGTAGCGCTGAGCTAGCGTGCAGCACAGACGTAGCGCTGAGCTAGCGTGCAGCACAGACGTAGCGCTGAGCTAGCGTGCAGCACAGACGTAGCGCTGAGCTAGCGTGCAGCACAGACGTAGCGCTGAGCTAGCGTGCAGCACAGACGTAGCGCTGAGCTAGCGTGCAGCACAGACGTAGCGCTTGGCTTCTCTTCAAGTTGTGGGATGACAGGACGGTGGCGCAGTGGTTACTAATCCCTGACGTGTGTTTTCCTCCCTCAGACTGATCCATCAGCCCAGCGGACGCTCCTACCACGACGAGTTCAACCCCCCCAAAGTCCCCATGAAGGACGATGTGAGTATCTCCACCTCCTGCACACGACGATCAAATTACTAGTTGGCTTTGATGTGAGATTATTTATTTTTTAAAGAGCAGTTTCAGATTAAATGGAACTGACGAAGAAAGGATTATTTATTTTATTTAAACAACTTCCTTCTACGACTTCATTCTTCTTCTTCTGTCATTTTTATGACCAGATGCTCGTCGTTAAATGTAAATGTACGTAAACCATTTCTCGTCTGGATGATTACATCTGTGGAGTGTTATGTACACTCTTCACCTCCACACATCAAAGGTCAAAGTTCAAACGAGGCCTGTTGGTACAGATGGATGTGTATTAGTTTGTGAACTAGCGTCCTTGCAGGAATGCTTGTCGCCCGCCACCGTTCATCAAAGAGACTTCTTCTGTTGAGATCAAAATAATGCACGAGTGACGTGATCTGTTGGCACATGAAGTGTGTGTGTGTGTGTTGGGGATGACGCTCAGCTACTACCACACCTGATTTTAGCTCATTATTAATGAACTTCACTGAGTTGTGGACGTTTCTGTTTAGGCTAAAGCTGATTAGCTGTGGCGGCCATATTGAACTGGGTTGACTCTAAAAGTTAATCGCGAGCGTGTGTTTCCAGCGTTCAGAGCGTTTCATTAAAACTCAGTGGAGATTTATTTTACACGCGTGGAGCTCAAGTTGGGAGTGGTAGTAGCTGAGAGTTGTCTCCATCACGTCCTCTGAGCTGCAACGGCTCTTGATTTGACCAAACTGGCTTCAAGCGCCTCTCGTCAGAAAGTGGTTTGAAACAGAGATAAAAGGCGGCGCTTGCCGGACCTTTACTTTATTAACACTTCCTGTCTGTTCTCTCGTCTGCGCTCAGGTGACGGGCGAGCCGCTCATCCGCCGCAGCGACGACAACGAGACGACGCTCCACTCCCGCCTGAACGCCTACCACCGCCAGACGGTCCCCCTGGTGCAGTACTACAGCGCCCGGGGTCTGCACACGGCCGTCGACGCCTCCCAGGACCCCGGCGTGGTGTTCGCCTCCATCGTCGCCGCCTTCTCCGCCGCCACGGAAGCCCCCGCTCGCGCCGTGGCCTGTAAAGACCGAGTGTTCTTCATTTAAACCTTTTTTCTTCCTTCCTGTGTCTCGTCCCGCGTCTGAAAACAAGATGGAGGCTCGACGTGGTGCCAGCTGTTCTCGTTTCCTGCTCCTTTCTCTTTCCTGATGTCCGTTGATCCAGTCAGGGCTGTTCAGGTTGAGAGGATCAGAACTTGGTGCTGGTCTCTGGGTGGCTCCAGACGGGGACATTAGCTCGTGTTTAATCAGTAACTTTCCATTTTTCCTCTTCTGATCATCTTTTGGGTCTTTTCTTCTTCACTCAGCTGATTTTTATTTATTTTTTCCCTAAATGCATCTGACCATATGTTTTGTGGCCTTTTGACATTTCTCTTGTTCACCTGGTGTTACCGGAGCGACTCTGTAAGCGCCTCAGATTACACGTCCTCGTGTGACTCCGGTGAGCGTTTGTGATTTTTCACATGCTGCTGGTGTTTATGTGGAGGAGTTGTTTTTCTACACGGATCAGTTTGTTTGTTTGTTTGTTTGTTTGTTTTCCTCTAATCGGACATTTTTCCAGGAGCACTTTTGTTTGTGTAAACACGTTTTACCGAGCGGGAGTTGGTTTGATCAGATCTTTAAAGGTCCACTGACATCATCTTACAAATTTGCATGAAATGATAGAAGATATATGTATTTTATCATTCCACTATGTTCGTTTTTGCAAACAAAATGATAAATTAATGAAAATCCTTTCCAAACTGAGTCTAAAATTAAAAACCGCTTTTCTCTCTGAAAATTCCGACTACAAGCGAATGCAACATACAGTATGTGGCGTTGCGAGGAGAACGTCTTTAGAACGCCCCATATAAATATTCATGGCGAACAAGAAATAAAACAACAAAATTATCAATCTAAGTTAAGATTTGAGTGATTTGTCTTTAGTTTTGGAAGCAGGAAGTTAGATGAGCAGAAACAGCAGGTTCTAATTTGTTTATTAAATTTGTTCATTTTTTTACAAAAGAAACAATACAAGACAATCCCTTAAATGATAATGTACAAAATATAAAAACTTAGTTCTGCACCGTATGTATTTGACTCTTACCTTTTCAGGAAGCAGGGAGCTCAGTCCGAGGGGTGGCAGCTTTATTTATTCCATTTTTGATGAAGGTCTAACATCTTTTGGGAAAGTGAAAAGGCTCACTTGTTCACTGATGATATTGGAACACCCAAATGCAACATAACTGTCATTTTTTAAGTTTTACAAAAAGCGATCTGGCTGAGAATGAATATGCGTTAATGGCAGACGAAGACTGAAGGTCCTGCTTCCTACGTCACAAATGTTGCATTCACTTGTAGTTTGAATATTCAGAGAGAAAAGCTGTTTTTAATTTTAAACTCACTTTGGAAGGAATTTGCATTATTTTATCATTTTGTTTGCAAAAACGAACATAGAAGATATATATATATTTTATTATTCAACTATCATTTCATGCAAATTTGTAGGATGATGTCAGTGGACCTTTAAACTTCAGCCGATGATGTTAACTGTTCATGAAGCGGAGAACTGTTTCAGTTCAGAACATGTTCGTTTCACAGCTGACGTATAAATATTTTAACGGGACGTGATGCGTCTTGATCCAGAGACTTTAGTTGGGGTTGCGTCAGATTGTTGTTTTGAACGAGTAACAACGTGAATCTTTAGAAATCTGGAAAATTAATGAGATTTGTTTTTTTTTAAATCACAACTTGAATTGTTTTAATTATTACAAAAATTTAGTAGATTTAGAAAAACAAAATCTTCATGAATAATCAGTATTGTAGTGGTTTTGCCTCGAGGCGTGATGCGGATCAGGACTCGCGCTCACCGTGTTACAGAAACTGCTCTGAGTGTAAATGAATCATTTTTACATCTGAAGGTGAAGTGTCTTCGGGCTGAGGCCGCTGAAGACGCACTGGTAACGTGAAATTGTGAGAAATTTCCAGCTGCAGTTGTTTAATTCAGAGTGCAGATGCTTTTGTTTTGAAAATCGCTGCTTTGTTTTCACGTGCACGGCTCGCAGAACGTTTCTCCGCGCACGTCTTGTTGCCCTCGTCGTCGTCTGCTCCGTACCCACAGCTGCGCTTTAATTCCTGGAGTTGTTGTGCAGATTTGTAGCCATTTTTAAACCCAGTGTATCTGGGGATGTTTCCAGATGTGGACGTTTGGGGCGCCAGATGTTTTCTGTCAGAGGTGTTGCAGCTCCGGAGCTCTGCAGGCGGGTTGGAGACTCCAGGATCTAAATTAAGAAGAGGTCACCGCAGGTCGTGCTTTGTTTTTAAAAAGGATTTGGGCACAAATAATTTTTGAACATGCTCAAAATTCCAGCTGCTGCCAGATGTTTTTGATTTTATTATTATTTTTTATTCATTCATTTTAGATTTGAAGCAAGAAGTTGAAATTACAATTCACAATAATGAAAAACAAGAAAGTAAAAAACAAAACAAACAAATCTAAAATGAAAGGAAGCAGAAGAAGAAAAAAATCTTATCATATCTGCTCCCTTTTTAAACAAAAAAATCAGTTCAAATAATCAATTTAAAACAATGATCATCTATATAATATATGTATAACGAAATAAAGAACTCATCATACATTTACATTTCTAGTTACATTTCAAAATTAACAAAAATTTAAATATATCTTTTCAACAAGTTATTGCATGCATTTTACTGAGCATTTCAAGGGCGTGAATGGATTACGTTCCCATAGCAAGTATGTTGCACCGAGAGACCAGACTGAAAGGGAACTGAAAGTTATGCACCATAACTCATGTTCCCTGAAGGAAGGGAACGAGGTGCAACATATCTGGCCCTTTTCAATGCTGAAAGCTCGGTGAAGTGCAATTTTGGAGAAAGATGGATGGGCGTCAGCCGCTTAAGTACCCAGAGGGCGGGGCCTCTGGTGCGGCGTTGACGCCCTAGCCTTAAAGGTGTGAGTATATTCCTTCAGGTAATCACGCGGGGGTGCAATTCCCATAGCAAGTATATTGCACCTCGTTCCCTTCCTTCAGGGAACATGAGTTATGGTACATAACTTTCAGGTTTGTTTTCCTCCAACTGACAGTTCTGTGGATGTAAACACTCAAGGCTCTGACAAGGCAGAGTGATCACAACCTCCTCTGCTCCTCAGTGAGGACAGGGTTAACTTTGGAGGAAACTCAGAGAACTCAAAGTCCAAACTCCTGGGGTTAAGAGTTGGCACCTTTGGCACGTATGCGGGGTTAGGACGCAGAGTGACCTTTGACCCATCAGGGGCAAACCTTGTACACATTGGGTGTACAGACAAAGCGTGGAGGTCACTCACACGTTTAGCTGAGCAGAGAGCCCGGAGCAACGCAGTTTTATAAGACAGCAAGTCTATTTCAATACTACTGAAGGGCTCGAACGGAGGCCCGCACAGGGCATCCAGGACTAACTGAAGGTCCCACACCGGGGCCAGAGTCCTGCTGGGGGTCCTTTTTCGCGGTACACCCTTCATGAAACGTATCACGAGAGGGTGGGCACCGGGTGTCCCTCCCCCAGCCTTCATGGCACACCGAAATGGCTGACAAAAATGCCTTAATGGTAGAAAAAGATCAACCTTTTTCTACCAGGTCCAGTAAAAATGTGAGAAGCCGGACTAGGTTACAGGAATATGAAACAATATTCCTCTCCAGACACCAGGCCTAAAAATACGCCATTTGCAAGCGTAGAGTGTCTGAGTTGACCCAGCTCTCGCTCCCTGTATCGTGTTAATAACATTACTGGGGAGACCCGAGGCCCTCAGTCTGTTCCTTTCAGCGGCCAAGCTGTGAGCTGCCACAGTTTTGGACGTGGATGGAGAAGCTGCCCGTGTGCTTGAGTCAGCAGGTCCCTGTGGGAGGGGGGAGGGCAGCTGCCACGGTGTCCCTGATAGCAATGAAATTATACCTGGGAACCACGGTTTCTGAAGCCACCTGGGGGCTATTAATATTAGGGAGAGAGCTCCCCTCCGTACACGTTCCAGTATCACCTGAATTAAAGGGACAGGTGGGAATGTGTAATACAGCACCCCTGCTGGCCAGTCGTGGGCCAGTACGTCCATTCACATCGGTGTGTCTGACTCTCTCAGTGAAAATAACAGGTCGTAATGCGAGCTGGTTCTGCAAGCGAACAGATCGACGGATGCCTGACCGAATCGTGACCAGACCTGGTCCACGATATGTGGGTTCAATATCCACTCTGAGGCCAGAAGTGGTCCTCTGGAGTGAGCGTCTGCCCCGTAGTTTAGTTCTCCCGGGATGTATGTCGCCTTCAGTGACAAAATTCTGGGAGCACACCACGTGAGTATCCTGTAGCCGTTTTCGCATTGCACGGCCCTCAACGGCCGGCCCGGCCCGTCCCGCCCCACCTTCTAACCCGAGTTCCTCATGTTCGCATTTTCCTTTTCCGCCCCGGGTCCGCCCTCGTTTTGGAACCATCTCCACCGTGGTTCTGATCGGGCCGGACTCCCGGGCCCAGTTTGACGTCATGGACTGCTCACATTTGATTCGTTGTTTGCAGCAGGGGCTGGACTCGTTCTAACAACAACCTCAGCGCAAGCTTAATTTCATTAAAATTTAACTACAGAAACCCCTAAAAAAATTGTTAGCTGAATTAGTTTTTCTGAGTTTAATTTTTGTTAATAACTGATTACAAATCAGCTTATGTTAGAACGTAAATAACACGAAGCGTGCACCCATTTACCTATTAACCCATAGCCTACAGAGCATTTCCACCTTTCAGCGCGAGCTGAAGTTCATTAAAATATAACTAATATTCTCTAACTCTTGCGCGTAGTCAGGGTTTTAAAATATAACTGATAATCTCTAAATCCTGCGCGTGCCAGAATTTTACGTGGGGCGAATCCTTCATAAGAAAGGTTGACTCCAAAAAACCAATAAGCCGCCGTGGCACAGAGGAAAAGCTCTCGGCTTTAAGCCCTATTTTATCTTGACCCGTAGGCTACGAGTTCGAATCTCACCTGGGTCAAGTTATTTTACGTTTGTCTTTTATTGGAGAAAATAAAAAGAAGGAGTTTGTGTTATGCCTGTGGTTAACACAAACTCCTTTATTTTCACCAATAAAAGACAAACGTAAAATAACTTGACCCAGGTGAGATTCGAACTCGTAGCCTAGGGGTCAAGATAAAATGTAGGGCTTAAAGCCGAGAGCTTTTCCTCTGTGCCACGGCGGCTTATCGTTTTTTTGGAGTCAACCTTTCTTATGAAGGATTCGCCCCACGTAAAATTCTGGCACGCGCAGGATTTAGAGATTATCAGTTATATTTTAAAACCCTGACTATGCGCAAGAGTTAGAGAATATTGGTTATATTTTAATGAACTTCAGCTCGCGCTGAAAGGCGGAAATGCTCTGTAGGCTATGGGTGTGCGCTTCGTGTTATTTACGTCATAACAGAAGCTGATTTGTAATCAGTCATTAACAAAAATTTAACTCAGAAACACTAATATATATATATTCAGCTAACAAATATTTTTTAGCGGCGTGTCCTCTCTTAAAACACTTAAAGCGCGTACACAAGAACACTCCACCCACATCAAGTGAACACCCCACCCACTTCAAGGCTGGCTCTCCACATAATGCGTAATGAACGGGGGCGGGCCAGGGCTAGCTCTGGGCCAACCAGGGACGAGCCGGACTGGGGAGGGCCGTGCAATGCGAAAACGGCTTTTGTGTCAGACCGAGGAGGGCCCGGGATCTCGTCCCCCACTCCCAGTTGGTGTAGGACACCACTGTCCTGCTGTCTGACTTTATGAGGACATGCTGTTTTGCAATCAGCCCCTTTTTGTAAAAGAGCTTTATTGGCAGATAAACAGCTTTTAACTCCAGCAGGTTGATGTGGAGCCGTGTATCCTGTTTTCCCCAGAGCCCTTGGGCGTTCTGGTTCCTGCAAACAGATCCCCATCCCCCTAACGAGGCGTATGTCGTGACCACTACACGAGACAGGACTCGTCCCAACGGGACGCCTGCAGTGAACACTGAGGGGTCCCTCCTGGGCTCCAGAGCCGACAGACATTCCTGGCTGATTAGGATCCTTCCTGTCTGCCTGGCAGAGACAGGAGGTGTTTGTTTGTTTAGCCATATTTGCAATGCCCGCATTTTCAGCAATGCCTGCGGCATGCAAGGGATTACGGCTGCCAGCAAGCCCAATAAGCGTTGGCAGAGCCTGATGGATACACTCTGACCCAACTGAAAGTGTCAGACAAAGGCGTATTGAAGCCACTCTCTCCTCTGAGAGCCAGGCTCTGTACGAGATGGTGTTGATCTGTATGCCCAGAAATACGGTAATCTGT
Source organism: Garcialebias charrua (assembly GCA_038048925.1). Classification (NCBI taxonomy): domain Eukaryota; kingdom Metazoa; phylum Chordata; class Actinopteri; order Cyprinodontiformes; family Rivulidae; genus Garcialebias; species Garcialebias charrua. The sequence continues at coordinate 11,262 of JBBPBX010033678.1, forward strand.
GATGGCACTTTGAGATTTTCATTAATGAAAAGTGCGTTATAAATTAAATTCATTATTATCATTATTTGATGGAGTCAGGTTGCTTTTCTGCAGATTTAAAACAAACCCCAGAGCTTCCAGGTGCATCATCACCATGTGTTTGTGCAGCTGGGCTTGCGTTTTGCTGCCTGCAAGAATCAGAAGATCGTCTAAATAATTCAGAATTCGGACCCCCTGACCCCTGAGTGGTGTCAGCGCTACCTCCAGGCACTTTGTAAAACAACGTGGAGCGGTTTTTAATCCGAAAGGTAAAGCTTTGTACTCGTAGGCTTTCCCTTCGAATGCAAAGCGCAGACATTTTCTGTGCTTCTTCCAAATCCCCACGTGGAAATATGCCTCTTTGAGATCCATAGTGCACGCGTGATCTCCTTGTCTCACAGACTGCAAAACTTGTTTCAGCGTGAGCATTTTGAACCTGTAAGTTGTTATTCTTCTGTTCAAAGCCCTGAGATCCAGAATGGGTCTTAATGTTCGGTCTCTTTTGGGCACGAGGAAATATTTGCTGTAGTAGCCGGTTTTTATTTCTCATTTTGGGACAAAACGGATCACACCTTTCTGTAGCATTGCTACTATTTCCTCCCTCAAGACGTGTGCACGTCCTGGGTTTATATCTGATTTTAGCACCCCTGTGAATGGAGGCGGCCGTCTGCGGAACTGCATGCGAAGCCCGTGACGTACTGTTGACATGACCCACGTGTTGGTTCGACAAGCCCCCCAGGCCTGCGCATGCACTGTGAGCCTCAGGGGCATGTTTATTGCAGGCTGCCTGCGTCTCGTGGGTGCCGGTGGGGGAGCGTCTGACCCCCCCCCCGCTCTGTCCTGAGCGAACTGAGCTGCCCGCACGTGGACACCATGAAGTCTGTCTGCTCCAGACAGACCCCAGACGTCCCGCTGCGGTTCATTATCTGATCTGACACCCTGAGCTGCACGAGGGAGGTGGGGTGTTTGCCCTCTCCCTTTACCATGACTATTTTCATGAAAAGAAAAGCGTTGTTGTTGACCTTGTTGTTGTTTTTTTGTTTTTATTTTGTCAAGAATCAGAGTAGTTGGTGCTTCTGGTACTTTATTTTTTGTGTTTAGACGTACATAAACTTGTTTTTAATGTACACATGTCATAAACATTTTGTTTTGAGCATACATCAATGTTACCAGCTTTTCGTGGTTTTTTACAAATAAAGTCTGGATTTAAGTGTTCTGGTTCCCGTACCCCGTGGGCGGACGAACCTGCAAAATTGTGGAGCGGGCCCAGTTCGTCAGGCCCGCTTCTGTCTCCCATCCCGGTTCGCTGAGGAAGTCCTCGGCAGAACCGCCTGGCGGGGAACAAACCTGTTCCTGCTCCAGTACTGACCGACCTTAGATCGACCTGCTGAGGGTCTCTACGCTGCTCCCCGTTGTAAGATGGTCTCTTT
>JBBPBX010033678.1:12817-33113 GCA_038048925.1 Garcialebias charrua
CGGAACTTCACCAGATTATCTGAAGGATATTCTTATTCCATACTCATCCACCCGTTCGCTGCGGTCACAGAACAGCAATCTCCTTCACATTCCGAGAACCAAATTAAGGACCATGGGAGACCGGGCTTTCAGTGTGGCTGCCCCCCGCCTGTGGAACTCTCTTCCTGACTGTCTAAGAGCCCCACAGTCTGTGGTTGACTTTAAGAGCGACTTGAAGACCTTTCTTTTCGACCAAGCATACTCTACCTCCTCATGATTCTACTTTTGATCTTAGCTGATATTGTTATTGATTTTAATTGTTTTATTATTTGTTTTATTGACATTTAATTCTGTTGCTCCTTGTAGCACTTTGAGATTTTCATTAATGAAAAGTGCGTTATAAATTGAATTCATCATTATTATTATTATTATTATGAAGGAAGGGGTAACGTTGACCTTCTGGCAGGTCCGTCAGGGTGAGCCACAGGTGGCGTTGCGCGATGAACACCTCAGCCATGCATCTCCCCTGAGCTATGGCCGCTGTCCCCAACATGCGGAGCACAAAGTCAGTCGCCCTGCGGGCTTCCTCCAGGATGTCAGTTGTCGCCTTTTTGTTTGTGGTTACCTAGAGCTCCTGGAGTTTTTCTGCCAGGTACGCCTGCATCAAGGCTGAGGCGTTTAACGCACGGGCTGTGAAGCCCTGAGCTCTGGAACATTTGTCGAGCTGTGCAGCCGAGGCGGGGCCTGTCTTGCTGGGCAAGGTTGGTTTTGCACCTGACGTCCTGGGGGGCCAGATGAGCCGCCAGCGTGTCCTCGATCTGTAGCACGTTGGCGATTCCTGCTGCCTCCATTCCGGCGACGTCGAGGAACTGAGAGAGCGGCAGAAGCATGGGAGCTCTGGGTTCGGCCCACTTGCAGGTCAGTTCTGTGAGAAAATCAGGGAAAATCGGTATCCTATGTCTCATGGTCGACTGCTCCTTCGCGTAGAAGTAGGTGCCCGCCAACCTCGTAAACTGTTGGTGAGGTGGGGGTTCTAGCCAGGCAATCTGTAGCGCATCCGCCGCCCTGCGGCACAACTCGAAGAGAGCGGGGATGGATGTGCCTGTCTCCGACAGAGCTGCCGTCAGGTTCTGAGGGAATTCTTCGTCTTCCCCTTCGTCCTCGTTGTCGGCTTCTTCGTCCGAAATCTCTCCCGAGGCTGTGAGCGAGAGGTCGTCCGCATTCATCAGGCCTTGTGTATCGAACTCAGCAGTCGAGTCCCCGACGGGTGCCGCCATGTCCATACTGTCCCCCCATTCGACCTGTCCACTGCCCTGCAGATCAATGTTCTCGAGCTCCGGAGTGGGAGTTAGCGGTTCTGTGAGGTCCAGGTCCCGTGTTGGCATGACGCCACCCATGGCCTTGGCCACGATGTCCACGCGACGCTTCCTCACAGACTCTGTCATCTGGCTGCAGTGCGGGCATGAGTCGGGGGATTCCAACGCTGATTTAGCGTGCAACATCCCCAGGCAGACTGGACAGGCCTCGTGGGTGTCCGTCGCGGAGAGGGAGTAGCCTCAGCCGCTGGGGCAGGCATGGGAGCTGGGGCTCGCTGGCCTGCTGGTTCTTTTGGCGTTTTTCGCTATTCACTTCCCTTTCTCGGGCGCCATGGCTGAGAAAGACGAGCTGGTTAGCCGTGCTAACGTTGTCCGAAGACGTCTCCTTCGTTGCGTCGCTTTTGTTGGCTAGCCTGCTACTCGTTAGCAGGGTAGCGGTATGACGCAGTTAGTGCCGTTGAACGAAGTCTGCGAAGAGAGAAGAAAAAAATCTTGAGGTTAAATAAAAGATGCTGGACCAGCTTTTGCTAGCCCAGCCACACGCAGGAATTTTCTCTGTGCGCTCGGAGTAGGGAGCAAGCTCACCTCAGATAGAGCACAGTAGCATAGAGAAGTCCCGCAAAGTTCAGGTATAAGCAAGGTGAAGGGCTTAAAAGAGACAGAAGGATGGGCGCACGCATCTTTATACCAAGAGGGAGGGGCCTCTGTGGTGACGCCGACGCCCACCTGCCGTAAAGGCGTGAATGTATTACTTCAGGTAAATCGTGCGGGGCGCAATTCCCATATGTTGCACTGAGTGGATTGACTGAAAAAGGAACATGTAAACTCCACCCAGAAAGGCCCAAGGACCAGGATTTGAACAAGGGATCTGCTCACTGAGAGGCAGCAGCTCTACCAGTTGTGCCACCATGCTACCCTACATTTAAAATCAAGAACATTGAAACACATAAAACAGTTAAAATATTAAGATCACTAAAAACAAAAACTGTAGAGCAAAGCAAATTTCAGGTTGTGTCATAAGTCACGGAATAAAGCTGTTTTTAAGTTTTAAAAATGAGCATGGTAACATGATGACATTTTGACTGGAAGATGAAGATTTTAAACAAGATGTAATTTCACTTAATTCATCCATCCATCCATCCATCATCCACCCATATTACATCCATCCATCCATTATCCATCCATCTGTCCATCCATCAGTCCATCCATCCATCAGTCATCCATCCATCCATCATCTTTACCCGCTTATTCCTTTTCGGGTCACAGGGGTCACTGGTGCCCATATCCAGCAGTCACTGTACGAGAGGCGGCAGAGACACTGGACAGGACTCCAGTCCACCACAGGGACACCTGGACAGGTCTCCAGTCCACCACAGGGACACCTGGACAGGTCTCCAGTCCATCACAAATGCCCCTTTTCCACTCGCTCGGCCCAGAGCGGCTCAGTCTGGTCCGGTCTGGTTCAGTTCGGATCGGCTCACATGTAGGTTTGTCTCCATTCACTACTACAGCCCTTCTGTGGGCGGGGTGTAGAATCTCACTCGTCCTACCACGTGGTGGCGGTAGTGTTACCTCAAGCTATTTACTAGCCACCACTAAACGTTAGAAGAAGAACACCCTGCAGGACCTTGTCTCACCACCTGTTGGCGGTAATGTCCCTTGAGCTATTTAATGCTCTAATCTTACTTTATTGCCTTTTCAGCTTGTTTTAAACCCATGTGTTTTCCATTTTGTTTCTTTATAATAAAGATTATTCTCATATATGCACAAGGTTCCTGTTAACATTGCTTAACACATCGATCGCACTGCCCTGTAATCAGTTAAACTATTTTTACAGTAAGGTACAGATTAGGAATTAATTAGGTTTCAATTGGCCCTGTAATATTAAAGGTTAGTATTTCATTAAATTTAAACGGTAATATTTTGTCAGGGATAATTCAAAGTCAAATGCAAATGGATAATTTGGTTTAAACTGTCCCTTAAACATTAAAAGTGTGTTTCTTTAAACGTAAAAACAAAGTACTGTACAGGAAACCCTCGAGGTACGACACCCGCGACCTACAGCAACTCAGACTTACGATTTTATCATATTTAATAAAAATATGATTTAAAAAAATTAAAAAATATATTTTTTTTTTTTTTGTGTGTGTTTAAATGTTATTAATTTCATGTGTACAGCACTTTGTTGCAGCTGTGGTTGTTTTAAATGGCTTTATAAATAAAGTATAATTATTAATATTATGTTTTTATTACAATTTTATCGTATTTACGCAACTTCCGGTCGTTTCCGGTCGCCATTTTACAATTGCCAAGTGCGGTCAATGGAGCTCCACCATAGAGGCTCCTGTCAGCTGGCTCTAGAGGACCGTGTGTCCGATCAGGGTTGCCTCATACGGATAAATTAGCTGGAAACACTCGGTCAACTCTGTGGACGTCTCAGGCCCGGAGGAGCAGCCGCGGATCGCCCCGCGATCGCTCCCACAACGCCGCCCGACATGCTAACGACAGCAGCTAAACAGAGCAGCTAACACAGGCGAAGACACCGAGCCGACATGCCGCGGAGGGGCCATCTGCGGCCGGGAGCTCGCCGCAAATGTCCGCCTGGCAGCCTAAGATGTCGGGGGACACCGAGCTAACGCGGAGATACAAAGCCGACAGCCTTTTTGAATGAACTGACATGCTGCTAATGGCGGGGCCTAACCGTAGCTAACGCCGAGCAGCTTGTTTTGGATGGAGGAACATCGCGGAGAAACGGCTTTCAGTAAGTTTTTTTTTTCTGGCTCCAAATGTATGAAGTTAAGAAGCTAACAGTCCTTCTTTTAAACAGTTTTGACCACGTGTGTGCGTGTGGAGCGTAAGGAAGCTGGGGGAGCTCGGACGGGTGCAAGAGCTAATACTAAAAGACGAAGGCAGGCTTTGACCAGCTCAAAGTAAGAAATTATATTTTTTATTTATTGTACAGTATTCATTTACTGTACATGTAAAGTTCTGTGCATGTTTATGGCCTAGTATGTCTGCTTGTTCAGTCTCATGCCGTTAAATATGTGTGCGGCGCTCCGTTAGCGGTATAGCCGCGACCTATGTCAGAAACGCGGACCTACGACAGGCAGTGTTTTTGGTCCGCGAGGTACGACAACATCGACCTAAGTCACACCCGTAGGTCCCAATCCCTGACGTACCTCGAGGGTTTCCTGTATTAATAATTAAATGTTTGTTGATCAGGAAACTCGTTTGGGCATCCAAGAACAGCTTCATTGGGGTTGATGTTGACGTCTGTGCATCCTTGGAAAAGCTGCTGCACCCACGACCCGACATCAGGAAGGATGGATGGGTTCATGTTGACGTTTATGCATCCTGGCAAAAGCTGCTGCACTACCCATGACACGACATCAGGAAGGATGGATGGATGGATGGATGGGTTCATGTTGACGTTTGTACATCCTGGCAAAAGCTGCTGCACTACCCATGACACGACATCAGGAAGGATGGATGGATGGATGGATGGAGGGCTGTTCAAATCTAATAATCATTTTCTTATGATTCTTTAAAGGTCAAATGCAAATGGAAAATATTCTTAACTTCCAGTATGTTTTTAAACAAACACTATACTGTACACACTTAACATTGTAAAATATGTTTAGGAAATTATTGTTCAATGACACCACTTAAGAAAAAAAATGTTTATTATGAAAACTAAGAAGTGAAAAAAGCACAAAAATAAATACTGCATCCACCTAAATGATTTTTTTCCCGTTGTCTCATGGGCTTCCTCCAGAAGACACAAGTTGATAAATTCTGGTGTTGACTTCTTCCTCTTAACTGTAAAAAAAGAAAAACATGGTTACCGGTAATTCAGTCTAGAAACGATTTTATATGTAGATATATTTTATAAGATATATATAAGATATATATACATATATCAAATATCTCAGAAACCACAAAGCAGATATTTTTCAAACTAACAAAGTGTAATCACAAGATGTTCATGTACACACTGTAAGCTGTTGGAGTTATTTGAATTAAAATTCGAATTTTTTATAGACATAAGTGTGTCGACCTAGCTTATATTTTTTGTACTAGTATTTAACACATATCTTATATCTCAGAAACCACAAAGCAGATATTTTTCAAACTAACAAAGTGTAATCACAAGGTGTTCATGTACACACTGTAAGCTGTTGGAGTTATTTGAATTAAAATTCGATTTTTTAATAATTTATTTTCGTAGCACATGTGACAGGTTTGGAAGTAGTCAAAACAAATCAATTTAAATCCAGCAGATTTGACCACAACGTGACATTATTAAGGAATTGTTCACCTGAGGAACCCTCGTGGTATAAAGCCAGCTATGAAATATATTTTTTAAGCTTTTATTNTCTGTATGAGCAGATGGTCACAGATGAGCACAGCAACAAGAAAACAGATCAGCATGATGTGATATTTTGCAGTGATTATTCTTATCATTTATTTATTCATGAGTCTAACAGCCTCAGGGTAGAAGCTGTTCCTCAGTCTAGTGGTTCTACATTTGATGCTCCTCAACCTCCTTCCTGAGGGGAGTGGGGCAAAAAGTGTGTGTGCTGGGTGAGTGGGGTCCTTCATGATGCAGGTGGCCCTCTTCCTGCATCTGGAGGTGTAAATGTCTGTGATGGTGGGGAGACTGACTCCAACAGACTCTGTGCAGCCTTCACCACTCTCTGTAAAGCTTTTTTTCTTGCAGCTGTGCAGCCTCCATGCCACACGTTGATGCTGGAGCACAGGATGCTCTCCACTGCACATCTGTAAAAGGAGGTGAGGACTGGGCTACTCAGACCAGCTCGTCTCAGCCACCTGAGGAAGTAGAGTCTCTGGACCTTTTTTGATCAGGGTGGTGTTCTTGCTCCAACTGAGGTTATCATTCAAGTGTACACCCAAGTACTTGTAGCTGGAGACCACTTCCACTGCAGATCCACTTATGTTCAGTGGGGTGTGTGTTTGTATGTTCCTTCTGAAGTCCACAATCATCTCCTTTGTCTTCTTCACATTGATGTGAAGGTTATTCTCTTTGCACCAGCTCTCCAGGTGTTCCACCTCCTGCCTGTAGCTGGACTCATCATTGTTTGTGATGCATCCCACCACAGCTGTATCATCTGCAAACTTTACAATATGACAGCCTGGATGGGTGGCTGCACAATCATATGTGAGCAGAGTGAACAGAAGAGGGCTCAACACACATCCTTGAGGAGAGCCAGTGCTGAGGGTTATGGTGGAGGAGGAGAAGTTGTGAATCCTCACTGACTGTGGTCTGTTTGTTAAAAAGTCTAGTACCCAGTTACAAACGGAGGGGCTTAGTCCAAGTCTGAATAGTTTGTCCATCCGGGTTTGGGGCATCTTGGTGTTGAAGGCAGATGTGAAGTCCACAAAGAGCAGACGGACGTAGGAGTCCTTCTGTTCCAGGTGGGTGAGAGCAGTGTGGACCATAGAGGAGATGGCATCCTCTGTTGATCGGTTCTCGCAATATGCATACTGATGAGGGTCCACGTTCATGTTGATGGATGTTTTGATGTGGGTCATGATCAGTTTTTCAAAGCATTTTGCGACTATCGGGGTGAGGGCCACTGGCCGATAGTCATTCAGACTAGTCACTGTGGAGCTTTTTGGGACTGGGATGATGGTGGCAGTCTTCAGGCAGGTGGGAACTGTTTCCAGGGCAAGTGAGGTGTTAAAGATGTCTGCCAGCACATCGCAGAGCTGGTCAATGCATTCTTTCCGGTATCCCGGTGAGTCTTACGCCAAATTTACACTACATGCGGTCCGGCTCCGCCCCGCTCCGCAGGTCGCAGCTGAGCGAGTCCAGTTTCCACTACCTCCGCTCCGCTCAGGTCCGCCTGGATGCGCCGCTCCGAGACGCATGCGCGGGAATTGCGAGATCGCGCGATAAATCAAGTGATAAATAAGTAAGTCAGAACAAAACAATTCATTCGGTGGAAGAAGGAGAACAACAGTAGAGACTGCTGCCTTGATCTTCTCTCGTAAATGAGCGACAGGACATGGTTTGAGCAACAGGAAGTGATGTATTACATTTCAGAATAAAATACTTTATTTATTTATTTATTTCTTGTATTGCGTTTGTAGGCGTAGTCATAAATGATAGTTTGACAGCATTTTTGTACAAATAAATCCAGTATAGAGCTAGGATTAGTCCGCCCGTGGTGATTTTATTTTGTAAATACGGAAGTTGTGCTCGTTCCTTTTCCTGTTGGTGCGACGTAATCTTCAAAAATTGACTCCGGCACAGCTCCGGTGTCCGGCAGAAATAGAAATATTTCTAATTTTGACGGACTGCCGTCCACTCTCCACCGCTCGCCGCCGACGTGCGGAGCCAGTGTAAACTCTGTCATTGATTATAATGGGTGCGTATTTGCTGCGGAGGTCGGACCGGAGCGGGGCGGAGCCGGAACGCATGTAGTGTAAAGTTGGCATTATGGTTATTCAGGAGAAGGCCAGGCGATTGTTTGAGGCTTTGAAAAGAGAAAAGGGGAGGCAAGTGAAAGTGAAGAGTTTGTGGCCAGTAAGGGTTGGTTTCAGAGGTTTAAGGAACATGCCAATTTCCACAACATTAAAGTTCAAGGCAAAGCTGATAGTGGTGATATGGAAGCAGCACGTGAGTTTTCTAATGTGTTGTGGGCGGCCGTGGCGTAGTGGTAATGGCAGTCGTCCCCCGATCGGAAGGTTGGCGGTTCGAATCCCGGTTCCCCACACCATGTGTCGTTGTGTCCTTGGGCAAGACACTTAACCCAGAGTTTCTCCCGGTAGGACTGGAAAGCACCTTGCATGGTAGTCTGCCGCTACCGGTGTATGAATGTGTGTAGCATTCAATGTGTGTAGCGCTTTGAGATTTTCACTAATGAAAAGCGCGTTATAAATTGAATTCATTATTATTATTATTATTGTTAACTGAGATAATTAGGGAGGGGGGTTACTGTGCGCAACAAGTTTTAATGTGGATGAGACAGGCTTGTTTTGGAAATGTTTGCCAAACCGTACGTACATCGCCAAGGAGGAGAAGACAGCACCAGGCCATAAAGTCAGCAGGGAGAGACTGACTTTGCTTCTTGGGGGCAATGCTGTTGGGGACTACAAACTGAAGCCATGCTGGTTTATCAGTCTGAAAATCCACAGGCATTCAAGGGCATTTTGAAGGGTCAGCTGCCAGTCATCTGGAGGGCAAATAGGAAAGCATGGGTGACACTTACTGTGTTTGAGGACTGGTTCACCAACCATTTTGTGCCAGGCGTGCAACGGTTCTGCACCTCCAAGGACATCCCCTTTAAGGTGCTGCTACTGCTTGGACAATACACCCGGAAACCCTGCCAACTAGGGGTTGAATGAGTACATAATTTTTAACCTCGACATTAACATAAAAAACTCGAGCGGCACTCGAGTAGCCGATGACGTCACAGGGTCTTATGATGCAAAATAAATAAATAAATATAAATGCATAAAAACGTCTTTACAAAAAGAAAAAAAAGACCAACAAAACATTGGGAGCATTTATTATGCTCCTATAATTTATCATACTGCAGATAAGTCACAGGAAAAACAAAATTATGAGTTATTATTATTACTGTCATAGTGAAAGGAACGTGTCAAAAACGAAACTTATTTAAAACAGTGGGGCATTGACTCTGTGCGGCCTCTCTCAGCCTCTAGTGCTGCAATTAGGTTTACTTTTAGAGATTATTGTGTTTATAGGTTTTTAATAGGTTTCCAGATGAATATTTGTTGCTTTTAGTTTATGAAATATGAAGGTCAGAAAGCTGGTTCTGTCGTTCGGACCGTGTTATATTTGACCTGCAATGCAACACCGTCCCCTCCTGTCACATTCTACGGTGATCACAGAAACGAGCAAACAGGAAGTTGATCGGAGCAGAACATTCTTTAAAATTATAAACTGTTTCATCCATTTAGGTTTTGAAAATAATAATAAAACAACTTAAGATTAAAGTGCAACCAGGCAAACTATTTACTACAAGGACTTTATGAGTTTTATTAATTTATTTATCACTGCGACGTGATGACGTCACTACGGGTACTTGGGGTGGACAAAAAAGCCTCGATAGAAGTCAAAGCACTCGATCTGTCGATAACTCGGTTACTCTTTTAAAGCACTACTGCCAACCTGGATGACCTTCACCCTAATGTCAAGGTGGTTTACCTTCCACCTAACACCACTGCCCTTTTATAGCCCATGGACCAAGGAGTAATAGCAATATTCAAGGCCTACTACCTCCAAAGGGTCATCAGTAATGCATTAGAGGCAACTGAAAAAAAATAAAGGCTTGACATTCAAGGACTTCTGGAAAAATATAACATCCTTGATGCTGTTAAGAACATTGGTGATTCCTGAGATCAGGTTAAGCAGACCAGCATGTATGGTAATTGGAGAAAACTGTCCCCAGTTTGTGGATGATTCCTCAGGGGATCAGGAATCAGTGAGTGGTGTCATCCAGAACGTGGTTGCAATGAGTAAGTCGCTGAACTTGGAGGTGGAGAAAGATGATGTCACAGAACTGCTGGCATCTCATGGAGAGGAGTTATTTGCTAAGGACCTTATTCAGCTGGAGAAGCAGATGATAGAAGAAGAGGAAGAAATACCAACCCCAGAGTCCAATACATTTACAAGGCAGGGCTTGGCAGGAGCTTTTGACCTGATAGAGGAAGAGTTGGCAAGGTTTGAGGTTGAGGATCCCAACTTGGAGAGGTACTCTAGGGTTGCCAGAGGGGTCATGGATTCCCTTGTTTGTTACAAGGAGATCTTGGAGGAGAAGAAGATGGAGTCCTTCCAGAGCAATTTGCAGTAGTAATTCAAGAAGGTACAGAGGCCTGCAACAGATCCTGTACCCTCTACCTCAGTTGCAGCTGCCTCTCCTGACTCACCTGCCCCTCTTCAGCCACTTGTACCATCACCTTCACCAGCACCTTCTGCAGCTCCCTCCCAATAAGCCTGTCTCCCTCCCCTGCAACAACCCCTCCATAAAGGTAAGGACATTTTCTTTTCTTCTTCTTTTTTTATAACTCAGCTGCCTCTCTTGACTCACCTGTCCCTTCTAACTCACCTGCACCAGTATCACCAGCACCTTCTGCATCACCTGCCCCTCCATAAAGGTAAGGACATTTTCTTTTCTTTTTTATTTTTTTTTATATCTCATCTGCCTCTCTTGACTCACCTCTCCCTCCACACTCACCTGCACCAGCATCACCAACACCTTCTGCATCACCTTCCCCTCTACCTCAGTTGCCTTTCTAGACTCACCTGCCCCTCCTCACTCACCTGCACCTGCATCACCAGCACCTTCTACATCACCTGCCCTTCCACCTCAGCTGCCTTTCTGGACTCACCTGCCCCTCCTCACTCACCTAGTCAGTCAGCTCAAATTCCTCAGTTACATGTGAACTCATACTCTTACACAGAGAGAGAGAGAGAGTGAAAGAAAGATAAACACACACAGATAGAAGGAAAGAAAGATAAACACACACAGATAGTGGGAGAGAGGCCCGCAGACAGGCACAACAAAGACGCACATACACTCTCAGGCAATCACAGAGGCAGACAGACAAACACAACTTCAACAAGATGCGTCTAAAAAGAAAAATGTCCTATTTTTGGCTGAAATCTCACTTGTTTTGGAGGTTTTAACCCAGCCTGAAACTAGTTTCCGTACTTTTCGCTGTACTTAGCAATCATAGTACCTTTATGCTTTACTTTAGCAAACAATTTATAGTACTTTTCCACCGTACTGTAGCAAACAATTTATAGTACTTTTCCATCGTACTGTAGCAAACAATTTATAGTACCTTCCGCCGTGCTAAGCAATGTGTACTTTCCGTTGTATGAAGCAATATTCAATTTGTACTTTCCGTTGTACGAAGCAATTTTCAATTTATTACTCACTTCTTGCATATTTGTGTGGTATTCGACTGGATCTCCGTCAAACTGCCCCCTCGATGGTCCTTCAAACGCTGGCCAGGCGAAGGTAAACATCCACCTCCCCTGGACTTTGGAAACAGCCGTGCGCACGGGCTTGCAGCGTGACCTCGGAGTACATCAGGGAGACAGCTATGAGGAGGTCCCGGTCTGGGAACCAATAGATGATAGGGTTTATATCACTTTCACCTTCACCTTAAAAAGAACCACACAAGAAATACAAGAGTAAGTTTTACAGAAGCAGACTTTGCAAAGGGGAGATCACTTCAAACTCGTTTGGAGCCAGACTCAAATGTGTTTGAAGCAAAAGTCCGAATTGGTCAGTGCATGCTTGGCTTTTATGCTCTCAAAAGTAGGACAATGATGAGTAACACATTGACAGTTTCAGATAGCACATGGAAAACGTGGTAGTGTTCAAAACAAACAGGAACGTAATGTCAAAACATTATCTATGTCTAAACATGAGCTGGCCTAATCAGTGTTTTGGTTCTGTGTCCAGGAAACAACAGCTTGTACTCTTCAGATAAGTTTTTGTTACATACAGAGAAACTTTAGAGAAGCAAACTGGTTAATGATTCATCAGAATACATTTAAAGTAATAAGTTTAAATGATCAATGTTTAATTTATCTAACAAGACAGTAGAATAAACTCTCCCTCATGAAATCTCCACCACTGTAGAGGGTCTTCTGAGAGAGTCAGTGGAGGGACTTCCAGGTACTTCTTCAGCAATTCTTCAGCTGTGGTTCTGATGGATTTAGTGGGTACACTGACCTGGTGAAATGTCTTTCCTAAAAGATGAACCGGTGCTGACTTTCTTTTTGGAGGGGGACCTTCATCTTGGCTTGGTGCTGGATCCTGGCTGTGTGTCATCTCGCCTCTCTTCAACCTGTTAAAAAGACAAATCCTTTTTTTTTTTTTGGTCAAACTTGTATGTATAAGTTATTGTATAATATGAGAAAAACAGTTATCCGTTGAGCTGCAGCTTCATCCATTATTTTCTCATGGATGTCCTGACGTTGCTCTTCAGTGTGAAGTGGCCGTGTTTTGAATCTCGGATCCAAGGTTGAAGCAGTATACAGTACAGAAGTGTCTTACTCTGCTCACTCGTGTATCTCTTTGCCAGATCTTCATTAATTGCTTTTTAAACTTCACAAATGACTGCTGTATCACTGAAGTGTGCCTGTGTGTTAAGAAGCAGCTGCACGTGCAGTGGAGCGATGACTGAGAGAGTTGGTGTGGAGTCCTCTGACATGAAGTTGGTGGTATCTTTTGTAGGCTTCAGAGTCTAAGCTATTTCCTCAGCATAGGTGAAGTCACTCTCATTCAGATTGTCAACATCATCTGCATGTCCAGATTTTCTCAGCTGGGGTGAAAGGAGGGCGGCACATATGCAGATTGTTGCTCCAAAAATCTTTCAAGCATATCATAAGTGCTGTTCCATCTTGTAACAACATTAGGTTTTAGCTTGTGTGCTGGAAGTCCCAAAAGTTTTTGTTTCTCTTTCAGAACATGGCTTGCATGGGGCTGCGGTGAAAAAATGAGCAGATTCTCCTGATTCTGCCAAGAAGTCGTGCCACAGTGTTTACTTTTAAAGCTCGCTGAGTAGCAAGGTTTAAAGAATGGGCAAAGCATGTGGTGTGTTTGAAGTTCTCCAGCTGTGCAACAGCTAGCATGTTAGCAGCGCGCTATCGGTGACAATAACGAAGTCTGTTATGTTGAGCCCCCATTCTTCTGCTACAGAGTGGAACATGGTGTTAAGGTTCACCCATCACGCGCGTCTGCAAAACACACGACTTTATCTGCCAGTTGTCTGTAATAAAATGTGCCATAAATGTAATGAACGACTGGGTGGCTCTTGAAGTCCATGAGTCACACGTAAATGCTACTCTAGTAGCATTTAATAGAGCAGCTCCCACTTTTTTTTTTTTTGGTTTCGTTGTACAGTTGTGGAACTGCTTTATTGTTTAAAAAAAAGTATGTGAGGGGATGACGTACCTTGGGTCCAGCATGTTAAGCATAAACTTAAACCCCTCACCTTAGACTGAGCTGTATGGTCGTAAATCAGAGAGTCAGAGAATCTTTATTGTCATTTGCACCACATGTGGTACATGTGATGAAACGAGATTATGTACACAGGGTCCCAGTTACACCCAACAATAAAATGTAAGAGAAGAACAGTAATAACATCTAAGATAAGAACTAAGAAAAACATAAACTACACTAAGCACTAATATCATAGAAAAAACATCACTCCAAACAGCAGCACGAACATGAGTCTGTATGAGCAGAGGGGCATGAATGGACACAGCAATATGAAAAACAGATCAGCAACAACATGAAACAGATCAGCAGCAACATGATGTAATATTTTACAGTGATTATTCTGGTTATTTATTCATGAGACTAACAGCCTCAGGGTAGAAGCTGTTCCTCAGTCTAGTGGTTCTACACTTAATGCTCCTCAGCCTCCGTCCTGAGGGGAGTGGGGCAAAAGGTATGTGTGCTGGGTGATTGGGGTATTTCATGATGCAGGTGGCTCTCTTCCTGTATCTGGAGGTGTAGATGTCTGTGATAGTGGGGAGACGGACTCCAACAGACCTCTGTGCAGCCTTCACCACTCTCTGCAAAGCTTTTCTTTTTGCAGCTGTGCAACCTCCATGCCACACGTTGATGCTGGAGCACAGGATGCTCTCCACTGCACACCTGTATAAGGAGGTGAGGACTAAGCTACTCAGACCAGCTCGTCTCAGCAATCTGAGGATCCTTCGTAATGTAGCAAGCTGTGGAGTGGAAAATCTTCATAGCTCTCGGTGAATTAGAAGGATGTTTGGTGCATTGATTGTTTTTTAAATCTGGAATGAATTAAAAGGAGAGAAAAAAAACGTTGTCCCATGTGGGACTCGAACCCATAAGGTTCGGCACTGCGACGCAACGCTTTACTGATTGAGCTATCTGACAGCTATGACTGCAACAGGAGGAGGTCAATGTAAAGTCTGCGTTACCGAAGTCTGCGTTACCGAGACAAATTAAACTTAAATTAATTCATAATTTAAGTTGGTTTCAGTTTGAGATCTTCATATTGATATTGTAGTGTTAGAAAACGGCATTGATAACAAATTGATTTTAATTTAAATACTTTAATCCGTTAGTCATTATTACATTTAAAATTATAATTCGACTTCAAACAGAACCTATTGTCAAGAACAATTGTGGTGCGTGACTTTTTTAAACTCTAAATATTTTCTAAATAACGAAATATGAAGTTATTAGTGGAGAAATTCCGTCTGGATGACAGCAGACTGACGCTCCTAAAATATACGACAGGTCCGGACCACTCGTAAATTTTGTTCGTATCTGAAAAAAATCGTAGGATACGAAAACATTGTTGAATGCCACAAATGATCCTAAATCACTCGTACGCACAGTTTAAGAACAAATCTGTGCGTACGAACGGTTCGTGCATGAGGGCCATTGTCTGGATAGCCCATAGACATACCATAAAAATTTTAAAAACCTATCTGTGGTCCCCTTTAAACATTTTTTACTAAATGATCTTTAAAAATGTATCCAAAAAAGGATGTGGACATTTGGGTGTGTCTGTTGCTACTACCGTATATATATTTTGAAAAGAAGCTCTGCAGACACAAGGACGCAGCATCTTCTCTGCTGCTCAGACTGCAGTTTATTCACCAGAATATTTGTCCAAACAGGGATTCAGGAGATAATTTCTGACTCTGATAAATCAACATGAAGACACACTGTTCAATAATAGCTGTCCTGCTGGTAGCATATTGTCTGGTTGAGCCCTCTTCTCCAGAAAAACCTGGTAAGTTTGTTTTTTTCCTTTTGTGTTAATCTCTAATATGTTATTTTTGTTTTACTAACGTAAAAACTAGATACCCTCATGAACATTAAGCTGCCACTTCTCTACAACCAGGGATCTGTCCAAGAGAACCTCCAAATATCGTGCCCATAGCACCAGAATGTGACAATGATGAGGACTGTTCTGGAGATAAAATATGCTGCTGGTCTTTCTGCATCCCTCCTGTTTTCAGTAAGACATGTTCCTATTAAATGTTACAAATGAACAGCCAGTTTAAGTTAAGTCACTGAATATCCACTAGTTTAGCAGATTAACTTGAATATCATCTGACATGCTGAAGTGTTTGACATGAGTGACGCTTTCTTCACTGTGTGTTGTCAAAACTATGAGTCAAAACCTTTTAAAGGGTTACAAGAAGAATCTGATGGGTAACAGGATGGTTTAAAATAGAATTTATACAATCAATTACTTTGTTGTTTGTCTTCTACGTTGTTTTGTGGCAGAACTTAGATTTTTACCCACAACAATTCATCTCAGGGACAGATGTGTTTCCATCTACTTTTTGGATTCATGTTTGAGTGGCAGTAGTATAACATGGTGTTAGCTGAAGCTCAAAAGAAACAACAGGAGTAACAGCTGAACAGTAACAATTAATACTCACATTTTAAATTAAAATATCAAAACAATGATTAGTTTTATAAGAATGTGTTGGAGATCATACCCAGCTATTACTATCAATCAACTTTATTTCTATAGCACATTTTAAAAACCGCAGGGGTAGCCAAAGTGCTGCACAATAAGACACATTTTTTTTGATTAAGCCAATAAAAACATACAAAGCATACACAAAAAATAAAAACATACACATACCAGTTTTACATCAGGTGTGTTTTAAGATGCACTAAAGGATAAGATCACGTGTTAAAAGCCAAAGAATAAAAGTTTTTATTTTTTTTATTTTAAGAGATTTTAAAACTCAAGGATAAGTTGTTCCACAACCTGGGGGCAACAACAGCATAAGCTGTGTCACCTCTGAGCTTCAGCCTATTTTGGGGACTGTCATCAGCAACCGATCAGCTGATCTTGGGGATTGGGAAGGGCAGTGAAGTTGAAGCAGCTAAGACAGATATGGTGGGGCAAGGTTGTTCAGGCATTTAAAAACAAACAGCAAAAGCTTAAAATGAATTCTCTAGTGCACAGGGAGCCAATGAAGGGACACCATGATGGGAGTAATATGCTCACGCCTACGGGCCTGAGTTAACAAGTGAGCAGCAGAGTTCTACACACGTTGCAGATGGGCAAGAGAGGTCTGGCTACTGCCTACATACAGTGCATTACAGTAGTCAAGACAAGGTGTGCGAAACACATGGATTAATTTCCCCAAGTCAGGTCTTGCTAAGATTGTATGTGTTCACTTTTGCAATTGGCAAAGTTGATTAAAAACTTTTTCTGAACAACACTGCTGATCTGTTGTTCAAATATAAAATTTGACTCCACCTTCACCCCCAGATTGGTAACACAGTCCCTGAGATAAAATGACAGTGAGCTCAGATCTATGCAGGGAGATGGACAGCAACTTGGTCCAAACATCATAACTTCAGTCTTGTTCTCATTTAGACTAAGGAATACCTGATGCATGCTCAATAATCCAGGTAGAAAAATCTAAAAAAGGTAAGTCTGGTCCTCTGGACATTCAAAAAACAAAACAAAACAAAGCAAAAAAATTGTAGAAACGTTTCGTCTTTCGTCCGAAAGACTTCCTCAGTCTGAGAAGCTGTGTTCAGCTCAGTCTTATAAATAGCACCCTCTCACAGTGGATCAACCAGTTGGCTGATGACAGCCGAAACCAGCTGCTCACATGATCAAGGAGGACCATCAGCCTAACGATGGATCGTTAGCACCCTGATGGTTGTTTGCTATTCACAGAGGGCTGAGTGATACTAGCAATAACAGCATTGTAAGAGGGGGACAGTTGAACCCGGAGGCCTCCACCTCTGTTTAATGATGGACGGTTTCTTTTCACAAAGATGGCCTCCTTTACTCCTCTCTCAAACCATTGTTCCTCTCTATCAAGGATGTGAACATCTTCATCCCTGAAAGAGTGACCGCTGACCTGGAGATGAGTCCATCCATTTATCTACTACTTGTTCCGAAGTCGGGTCACGGGGGCAGTAGCTTGAGCAGGTAGCCCAGACATCTATTTCCACAGCCACCTCTTTCAGCACTTCTGGGAGGATTCCAAGATGTTCCCAGGCTAACCAAGAGACATACGGTAGTCTCTCCAGCATGTCCTGGGTCTTCCTCGGGGTGTCCTCCCAGTCGGACATGCCCAAAGCACCTGCTTAGGGAGGCGTCCAGGGGGCATCCTTACCAGATGCCCAAACCACCTCAGCTGGCTCCTCTCAATGTGGAGGAGCAGCGGTTCTACTCCGAGTCTCTCCCGGATAACTGAACTTCTCACCCTATCTCTAAGGAAGAGTCCAGCTATGCTGCGAAGGAAACTCGTTTCAACTGCCTGTATCCGCAATCTCATTCTTTCGGTCACTACCGAGAGCTCATGACCATAGGTGAAGGTAGGAACGTAGACCAACCGGTAAACAGAGAGTTTTGCCTTTACAGCTCAGCTCTCTTATTCACCACATTAGACCGGTACAGAGTCCACAATACTGCAGACACTGCACCAATCCGTCTGTCAATCTCACACTCCTTTCTTCCCTCACTCGTGAACAAAACCCGAAATACTTGAACTCCTCCACTTGAGGCAGAACCTCACCCTCAACCTGAAGAGATTAATCCACCCTTTTCCGGTTGAGGACCATGGCCTCAGATTTGGAGGTGCTGATTCTCATCCCAGAAACACAGAAACTCTTATTAGGTAAATACAACCGAAACAATTGAGGGCGACACCCCTGATGCCCACACAGTGCTCAAGACGAGATATTAAAATCCTGTGATTAACAATGACAAATCCAGCAGACAAATCTAAGAGCACTAATACAACACTACACCAAATCTCTCTTCAGTATTTGAAAAACGGACTGGATTTGAGTCATTTTTGTGTTTGATGAAGTTACTTAGGTGTGGCAGCAAACTTGAATGAGGTTAACTCCTGACTTAGCTGTAGATGTACATTTAATGAATATTTCAGTTTTTTTTTTATGGTGGTTCCTGATAACGCTTTCTTTCCTTTCAAGCAGTGCGTGATGACAAACAGAATCCTCAAAACTCATTGTGTCAGACTTTTTGTTTTTAAATATTTTAGCATTTATTTCTTTTTTCATTCAGCAACTACTAAGACTTTGATTAAACCAGGTCAATGCCTAACACTACTCTTCAACTACTTTGAATCCTTTGCACCACTAAAACATGTCGCTATGACAGGAGTGTTAAACTCACTTACAAAAGGGGCCAAAATTAAAACCTTTTTCAATTTAAGGGCCAGTTTCAGAATCCCCATTAACTCAAGTTAGATACCCAACATATTTTCTTTGTTGCAGGTTCCTCAAAAAATAATTTGATTGGTCTCATTTGACGTTCTCTGTTGTACTTTTAATAATAATAATAATGTCTTTTCCTGTCATCTGCGTATGTTTCCCATACACAGACTTTTGACATCATAATCCAAGATTACTGGAAACATTCAAGTTAAAAAGTATTTTTATGTTTAACATATCATCTTGGGGGTCAGATAAGATGTCAACAAGAGCCACATTTGGCCCCCGGGCCTTGAGTTTGACATACCTGTATGTGACATAAACTGTCCTGGAGCTGAGAAATGTTGTTTGACTAGGGATCTGTTCGTGTCCCTCCTGTTCCAAGTAAAAGTGTTTCTTGTTTGTTTGTTTGTTTGTTTTAAACAAAGTATCTAATAACTATAATGTGAAATTTCTTTACATCATGAAAAAAACTTGTAAAATAAATTGTGTTCAGGCAATTATTTTAACTGTCTTTAAAAAAATCTATTCATTTATTTATTTATTTATTTTTTATCTTTTCTCTCAGTACCAGTCACTGGCAGATGTCCACCCCATGGAAAAATTGGGCCATGTATTGTGAAATGCACTGACTTCAGACCATGCAGAAATGGTAAAATATGCTGCTCCAATGGGTGTGGAACTCAGTGCATGACACCAGTATAAGGTGAGATATGTAAAGGGTGCAAATGTCCTCATTTACTCTCTGCTTAAGGATTCTATGAAAAGATTAATTGATTTTGTTTTGGATGTTTCAGTGCCGCCATGACTTTGAGATGGGCGATGGTTCATCCCTCACTGTCATGAATGTTGATGGTGACTGCAGGAGCAGCAAGATGTGTTGTCTGAATAGATGAGGACAAACCTGCCAGCAACACTCATTTTCTTCAATACAGACATATCAATACATTGTTTATGTATGTTTTTTCCCCCTTTTGATTCCAAGGTCTATTTGTTAATTAAAAAAGTTAAAATTTAGCAATTTTTGCATTTTATTGACAAAATAGTCTGAATTTCATCACAGTAACATATCATTCAGAATGTTCTAAGGTGTGCTATGAGTTTGAGCTATCATCTTTGTATTCTTCAATGGTTTCCTTCTGAAGGGGTTGCCAAAATGCGTGAACCCGCATATTTGGAAATTGTTTTACACCAAATGTGGTGTAAAACTTTGAGATTTTTATTAATGAAAAGTGCATTATAAATTGAATTCATTATTATTATTATTATAAATGCCCTGCACAGAGCAAAATGTGCTCAGTCCTGCAGCCCCAGGATTACAAGTGTTTTGCACTTAACCACTGAGCTGCCACAGCTTTTGCTTATGATTTTAGCATATGTGCAGGAAATGTAGATGAAATTTAAGTTGGAATTGTGCTAACTTGAGTGGAATCAAATGAACACTCAGGACCACAATGAAATACAAATAAACACCGATGTGATTGTCAGGAACAGGACAATGGCTGCAAATACAACTTGTTGTTCTTACACACCGCACACTGAAAAATGACCATGAGCACCTGCCTGCAGTGTGAATGAATGACACACATCTATCAAAGTTGAGTCAGGTCCTCTGGACAGATTATTTGTTGAACAAAGAACAACAGCAAAGAAAGACAACAGAGAAGAGTCTATCCAGAAGACTGACTCAACCTTGTTTGAGTCATCTGCCTAAATTACTGTATTGAATAAGTGTCGGGACAACAACACATACATGCATTGCCTGATCACAGTAGT
>JBBPBX010033679.1:0-11458 GCA_038048925.1 Garcialebias charrua
AGATATGGAGATGACTCCGAGCAGAAACTCCAGGCCGTAGAAGCAGAGCAGGATGGTGCTGAGGAGGACCTCGAGCCGCAGGACGAAGGTCTGCAGCAGCAGGTAGTAAACAGCCAGGGCTGCACAGGGAAACAGGATGAAGAGGGACAAGAGGGACGACAGAGAGCGCTCGCACAGGTTCCCCTTCCAGCCTAGATGGAAAACACAGAGAAAAACTGATGTTTCCTGTAGTAGGCCTGTCGCAATAAACGATAAATCAATTAATCGCAGGATAAATGAAAATTATGGACCTCATTTTCATTTATCGGCTTTATCGTTTCTTCGTGTCTCTCGTTCTACTGTACACTGGATGACAGTGTAAACGGCTCAAATCCGGTGCTCTTCACTGACCCCTTCCTTTCACTTTTCTCTTTAAAATCTGTTTTAACTCCTATTTTTCTTAAAGAGACACGCTGCTCGCTCCCTCACTATCCATCCTTCGGTTCAGACAGTCTTACACTATCATCTAGTGGTAAAAAAAGGCACTGCACACAAAAATGTATCGACATTTCTTAAAGTTGACATTACTAATTATTGACAAATTTCAAACAATATTATCGTTTATTGCAATAATTTCAATAATATAGCAAACTTTGTTATCGTGACAGGCCTAGTTTTCGGTTCTTTAAACAAAACGAACCTGCCTCTGTTCTCATGAAGGGAAATGAAGGATGGGGCAGCTGAAACTAAAGGAAACTCCAGGTAAACTGCTCACAGCTCATTGTTCAGCACCATAAACATCTGCTCCTCAGTCCAGCCCAGTTTTATTCTGTCCCTCAGGCAGCAGAAGATAATCAAGTCAAGTATAAACCGGATTCCAAAAAAGTTGGGACATTAAACAAATTGTGAATAAAAACTGAATGCAATGATGTGGAGATGGCAAATGTCAATATTTTATTTGTAATAGAACATAGATGACAGATCAAAAGTTTAATCTGAGTAAATGTAACATTTTAAAGGAAAAATATGTTGATTCAAAATTTCACAGTGTCAACAAATCCCAAAAAAGTTGGGACAAGTAGCAATAAGTGGCTGGAAAAAGGAAATTGAGCATATAACGAACAGCTGGAAGACCAATTAACACTAATTAGGTCAATTGACAACATGATTGGGTATAAAAAGAGCTTCTCAGAGTGTCAGTGTCTCTCAGAAGCCAAGATGGTAAGAGGATCACCAATTCCACCATTGTTGCGCAGAAAGATAGTGCAGCAATACCAGAATGGTGTTACCCAGCGTAAAATAGCAAAGACTTTTAAGTTATCATCATCAACCGTGCATAACATCATCAAAAGATTCAGAGAATCTGGAACAATCGCTGTGCGTAAGGGTCAAGGCCGTAAAACTCTACTGGATGCTCGTGATCTCCGGGCCCTTAAAGCTAAGTATGTAAGATTGTAATGTAGTCTGTAACTTTTCAAACAATATATTTTTAACATATTTCTTCACTCAGTCACTATCTACTGACAAACTGATGTTAGACAAAGTAATCTCTGAAAAAATCTATTGTCCCCTTGCTTCTCTATCAGCATTTATAAAAACACTGAAAACACAAGAGTGACCAGGACACTGACAGCCAATAAAAACAGAGTTGTTTGTCACGCCCCAACCCACGCCCCCACCTGTCCCAGCCGCAGCTCGTTCTCATTCAAAGGATTGCAAAGCGATGCAGGACTGTTTTTTATGTGACACAAAATGTATTAAATATCCCTTCTTTATCCCAGAGCTGGACTTTTATTTAGTTTTTTTGCCAAAAGCCAAGTGATCGCTTCATCCTTCACTGACAGACATGAGGAAATGGATTTGTCACGACTCACGAGCGAATTAAAACATGTCCAACGTTGCTTTGTGAACCTCTGATGATTTCTGCTGGATTTTGTGTTGTAGGATGAGTGATTCGTGGTTTTATTAAATTTTTTTAACAGTTATATTATCATATAAACACAGAATATCGCAGCGCAGACAGGAGGAGGTGGAGCATTCCACACATTCCAGACCAGCGCTGACAGAGGAAGTCACGAGCGAATTAAATCATGTCCAAACGTTGCTTCGTGAACCTCTGATGATTTCTGCTGGATTTTGGGTTGTAGGACTAGCGCTCCATGGTTTTATTTTATTTTATTAGAAGGTTTTATTACCATAAACACAGAATATCGCAGCGGTTCTGAGCAGAGAGCAGCAGGGGGCGGAGCAGATCCCAAGTTCAGCTGCAGAGCACTGTGCCATATATGGCTCTGAGGGGAGGGAGCAGAATGCTTTTCTGCGCTGAAAATATTTCTAAGTCCCAGAGAGTCCCAGAGAGTTCAAATATCGCAGACCCCAGCTTTAAACGTCACTGCAAAAGGGCCTTCTCCTACTCCGCTCCTGCTTCCTGGAATATCTTACAAAAAGATCTGAAGATCTCGACCTTGACCCCTCTAGGTGGCTTTGGGAATCCGTTGGACTCCTGGCAAGAGCTCATGCAGACTTGTTCCTGTTTTTGATTTTCTACATTTGCCTTATAATCTGTCTGTTTTGCTACTTTGATATATTTGTTTTAACTTGTTAAAAAAAATCTGTATTTCTGTCTTATGATTGTCTATTGTTGATTGTCCAAGGAAAATCTACTGTTGCTGTTGTCGTCATTCTTTAGTTTGTAGACAGGTCTCTCTTGTAAATGAGTCCTCGAGGCTCAATGAGATTAACCTGCCTAAATAAAGGTTGAATGAATGAATGAATACTGTAATTATTATAATATTATAGTTATTATTATAATATTATAGTTATTATTATATATATATATATATATACTGTATATGAAAGTTGCACATATTTCTGTATCTGGTCTGTTCAGTTTGTAAACTTCTTTAATGGTGGGTGCAGGTGATCGTCGGACCACTCGGCTCTTTTCTGGTATGTTTGGGGGAAAAGATTTTATTAAAATAACTGCATGAATGCACTATTAACACGTATAACACATTTTGATGTTTTGTTTACACAAAACAAGCACTTTTTATATTTCATACTTTGCCTGATGTACGTGTATTTATATACATGAGGTTTTTATTTGTTTTTATACAGTCCAAACTGCTGCTTAATATTTGTATACACAAATTAATAAAACCATAAAGTTGGTCTGTGTGCTGTTTCAGACTCGATTTAAAATCTGTTGAACTTTTCTTGAGAATTCATTCAAACACTAAATTATAAAAAGTTTAAGAAGAAAACTGAGTAAAAAGACAGTGTCTGTGTAAAAACTGTAAATTGGTACAAAGAATGTCTGGACCCGTGAGCAGCAGGAGGTTCTGTTTGGTGGTTCTACAGGGTTTAATGGAGGAGATGACAAGTAAAAGGAGCCGTTCTACTTCCTGTGTGGAAGAGAATACGTACTTTCAACTCTGATACAGTGGAAGTCAATTTACATAGGTATGTGTGTGTGTCATCTCAGCCTTTTATAACCTTACTCTCACACAGTCTGCTCTTTGAATTGAGAAAGCCCTTTGGATGAAGGGCGAAACGTCTTCTGTTACAAATAAAGTCCAGTTGTTTCTGTATTGAACACCTTTTTTTGATTTATCATGTCCTGGATGACTGAGAATCTTCACCAGCTCCTGTTTCTAGTTTTTTTGTTAAATACTGTACCATAAAAGATCCTCAGGGTCTCCAGAGCCAGGAAGAGCAGCAGCAGAACCACATCCAGAACCAGATTATCTGATGGGTACGGCAGTAAAATCCCTGCAACAAAGACGACACAAACCAAAGTTTACATTTATTGATTCAAAGGAGAAAAAAGTCTTGAATTCATCTCATTGAATAAATTGTTTTTGTTCAAACGATAGCATTCTATCATCTGCTAGAGAAAACATGGACAGTTAAGTTAAATTATGTGGAGAGTTTCAGACAAGATTGTCATATTTTTCACTGAGTTGTGGGTACTTTTCCTATTTATGGCCAATGCACATTTCCTTTAATCATACCCATTAGCCAAGGGGAAAAATAAATAGGACGTGGCCCTGCCAGGAAGGAAAATCTCAAAAATGAGGGTTGGAAAGATTACTGAGAGGAACAGACCTAATAAGACATGTAAATAAACTAATACCTGTCTGAACTGACAAAACAAATTATTAAACTGAACTGACAAAACAAATCATTAAACTAACATTTATTAAACTGTGTTTAATAAATCGGGTCGGGGAGGCGGTCCTGCCCCAAGTGGAGGAGTTTAAGTATCTCGGGATCTTGTTCACGAATGAGGGAAAACTGGAGCGTGAGATCGATAGGCGGATAGGTGCAGCGTCCGCAGTGAAGCGGGCGCTGTACCGGTCTGTCGTGGTGAAGAGAGAGCTGAGTCAAAAGGCAAAGCTCTCAATTTACCGATCGATCTACGTTCCCACCCTCATCTATGGTCATGAGCTTTGGGTTATGACCGAAAGAACAAGATCTCGGATACAAGCGGCTGAAATGAGTTTTCTCCGCAGGGTGGCTGGACTCTCCCTTAGAGATAGGGTGAGAAGCTCAGTCATCCGGGAGGGACTCGGAGTAGAGCCGCTGCTTCTCCACATCGAGAGGAGCCAGTTGAGGTGGCTCGGGCATCTGGTTAGGATGCCTCCTGGACGCCTCCCTGGTGAGGTGTTCCGGGCATGTCCCACCGGGAGGAGACCCAGAGGAAGACCCAGGATACGCTGGAGGGACTATGTTTCTCGGCTGGCCTGGGAACGCCTTGGGATTCCCCCAGAGGAGCTGCTCCAAGTGGCTGGGGAGAGGGAAGTCTGGGCCTCCCTACTTAGGCTGCTACCCCCGCGACCCGACCCCGGATAAGCGGAAGAAAATGGATGGATGGATGGATGGTGTTTAATAAATGATTATACAGTTGAGACAGTTATTTGAATATTTAGATGAGTCTTGCTTTTGATCTTAACCTGAAAGTAACATAGTAAAATGCAGATAGCTTTTAGCTGATGTTACTTTTTTAAACATGTGGCAGACCTTTATAGATGAAAATGAGGACCTCTGCCAGGTAGAAGGCTGCAAAGTACCAGCTGTTCAGGTAGAAGAGCACCTGCAGCGGAGCAGATGAGAGCTGGACAAGAGACGTCAAGGACAAGAGCAGGAATAAAACCAGGAGAAGCAGGTTTGTGTCAGCTTCATATGAAGGATACGATTGGCTGGTTCACTGCAGACAAACAGGAAGCAAACAATGTATGTTCATTAATCCAAAAAAGATCATCTGACAAACAATAATAAACATTTGTGTACATTTTGAAAGAAGCTTTAAATGATGCCAAGGCTTATGCCTGGTTACTTGGAGAGAAAAGGTGAAAAACTAAAGAGTAAGAACTTCTAAAAGTGCATTAATGGTCATGAAACAATAAATGTTGATTGTAGGATCAGGGATTTTTTAAGGTACAACTAACATTAAAGCTTTTCTGCACTCTAAGACAATATATTTATTGAAACTATAATATGTATTCAAGTGTACTTGAGCTCAGATATTTCTCCAGTGTTTATGTATGATTAGAATTTTCCGTTTTAATGGATGCTAGCATGTAGCGAATCGGAACAGAAGCTAAAACCACATTTTCTTCCCTCGATCTTATTTTACAAAACCTTTTTTAAACACTGAAACTATTCCGGTTCAAAAAGCGGCGCTACCGACGAGTTATAAACCGGTTTAACTGGAGTAAACAACAGCGTGAAACTCACCGTGCGCCATGTTTGGTTCTGTTCGGTTGTTATGGAAACCACAGCGAACAGCGCGCAAATTATACGTAACAAGGAAGCCGGAAGCGTCGTACGTCACAAATGTTGCCATATTGGAGAGGAAGATTGTTGCACAATTCAAATTAACAGTTCTTTCTTTCTTTCTCGTGTTGCAAATAACGTTAACTTAAAAAAAAGTTATCAGTAGTATTGTGTTCTTGATCGTGCCGGTTCCTATGGTTCTATATATTTTTTCCTAATAAAACGGTGTTTATGATAAAGATGTGCGTTACTTTATGCATGCACACTAGTGAGATTTTTTGTTTTTGATGTCCGTGTCTATGCTTCATAGCTGCACCCCACAGCGATTTTTTTTTCTGTATTCAGGATTTTTTACTTCAGATTTTACTTTTTTAAACAATAAAATCAATGAGAAGCTTCTGTTTCTCTGTTTTGTTTTCTGATCATTACTGCTGCCTTTAGTGCATTTTTTGCATATTTAGCTTATAGCTACCATCATATCTTTTGCTCATCTATCAATGTCTTTGGGTGTTTTGAGGGAGGATTTTTAACTGTTTGCATTTGTGAGGCCCACTGACTGGTGAGAAATCTGCATTTTGCCAAGAACTGACTGAATACTGTAGCCTATTTATATTTAATGCCAAGCTCAAATTAAAAGTATATGAATATCCTGATGCATGCTTAACAATCCAGGTATAAAATCTAAAAATGTTAAGTCAGGTCCTCTGGATGGATTTAAAAAAAAACTTGTTGAAACGTTTTGTCTTTAATCTAATAGACTTTGTCCGTCTGAGGAATCTATGGACTTATTTTTTACAGGTAAGACAATCTGCTCCTTTCTGTTTTATCTGGATTTGTAAAGTAACAAGGAAATTTTTGTCAAAAATTTTGTGAAATAAGACAAAAAATATGTAGCATGAGCGAATGGAGGACGATTGACACTTG
Organism: Garcialebias charrua; assembly: GCA_038048925.1. Classification (NCBI taxonomy): domain Eukaryota; kingdom Metazoa; phylum Chordata; class Actinopteri; order Cyprinodontiformes; family Rivulidae; genus Garcialebias; species Garcialebias charrua. The sequence continues at coordinate 6,682 of JBBPBX010033679.1, forward strand.
TTTCCTACTTTATTCATTGTGTGCTCATTCAGTTTACTGACCAACAACAGCTTAATTAATTAACATTCATACTTTAATAATAAGAATTCAGTCACTGAAGTAGAATCCATTAACTACAGGGAATTCTATACCAGAATAAATGAATATTCATCCAAATGAGGAGACTGAATTTGTCTTTGAAGTTTTACTTAAAAAAATAATTAATCAAAAATAGAATGTGAATCACAATAATAACAATAGGAATTTGGACAATAACTACAGGTATAGTTTAATACTGTAGTTGTTGAATGAATCACCGTTCAACACTGAAAGCGGGTGGCTGGGACGCTGAGTCAACCGAGGGTCCGTTGAGATCAACATCTTTTCCAGAATATGATGAAGCTAAGGGCGGCAGAGTAGAAACAAGGCTGACTTCTTCAATGGACAAAAAGCATTCCCTAGCTTACGTCAGAGCTGTGAAGCAAGCTTTGCAGTGGATTAAAAAAAAATTCTTGTATAATGTTGGCTTTAACCATAATTGTTATTGAGCGAAACTTGTTTACTTTCTTCAAGAGTAAACTAATTGTACATCAGGCGAACAAATCAGGATGGGGAAAACAGATTAACTGAACACGTCGCACAGAACTGCATCTTTGTGTGACTTCAGTTCCAAGGACGGAGCTGGCATTTCCAGATGTTTCAAAATTCCTTTCTGTCCCCCAGAAATGTTCTGAGTTGTGGGGACTCTTAAACTGAGTTATTTCTGAAAGCAAAACAAAGATAATGAAAAAAAAGATTACATTTTACGTGATTTCATAATAATAATTGCAAATGAAAATCAACATAAATCATGTTTTAAGCTTGTCATAATCAAATAAAACAAACTTCAATCATGAATGTGTTTTTTCTTTCTTCTTTCTTAAAAGTTAGAGGCAGCATGATAGCTAGTGGTTAGCATTATTGCCTCACAGCAAGAAGATCCTGGGTTCAATCCCTGGTTTAACCCGCATCTTTCTGGGTGGAGTTTGTATGTTCTCCTCGTGCTTGCATGTGTTTTCTCCAGGTACTCCGGTTTCCTCCCACAGAGAAAAAATCATGCCTGTTAGGCACCCAGGCCTCCCTTGCAAAAGAGATCTATGATCTCAGTGGAATTTGCCTGGTTAAATAAAGGTTAATGAACAATTTTGTTTAAAGTTGTGAAGTGGCAGGATTCTTCTGCTTCTTTTGACTTGTTCTTGCAGGAATGAGTGAGGAAAATAAGAGTGATGTATGCGTATACTGTATTTCTACAGTGGTAGAGTTGTACAGTGGGGGAGTTGTGGCACAGAAGATGGGCCTGTGATTGGAAAGTTGCAGGTTCAACTCCCAGTACCGTCAATATCAAAATGTGAGTGGAAAAGGCGAAACACCAACACCTGCCTCCACACTCACTGCCCCACCCTGGGCCCCTGAGCAAGGCCCTCAACCCCCACCCTTGCTTCCAAAAACAGGTCTCTCTTGAAAATGAGTTCTTGTGACTCAATGAGACTATGAATAAATAAAGGGTAAATAAATAAATAAATAAAATTCTGGACAGTTGTTTTTTTCTGCGTTGACTATGAGGCTCTGTAATTACCATACCATACCATTTTATTTGTAAAGCACTTTCAACAGGAACAAGTCCACACCAAAGTGCTGGACAAACAAACAACAGGCAACACACAGTGAAGTACAACACGAAAGACATAAAAACATTGCAGATCATAAATAAAACGATCAAATACAATTTCAGCTGGTGTTGAAAGCAACCGAATCATTTAGTCAAAGTCAACTTTATTGTCAGAACTGCAAAATGTACAGGACATACACAGGACCGAAATTGCGTTTCTCTCAGTCCCTCGGTGCAACAGTAACCATCTAAACACTAAACACTAAAACATTTAATAAACATAAGCATAAAATAGTAAAAGTGTTTATTTATTTATCATTTACTAATTGAAATCTTAAAACTTAAGCCAGCAACATTTGGTTTATTTTCTTAGAAAATCTTCTGCATTCATTGGGAAAATTAGGGACTTCATAACAAAAATTAAGTTAATAAATTACTTCCTACATTTTAAACCAATAGATCTTTTTTTTTTTTTTTTTGCAGGATATAATAATATTTAAACTTTATTTAACCAGGCTAATCCCATTGAGATCAAAGATCCCTTTTGCAAGAGAGGCCTGGGCCTGAAGGCAACATGTTTTTGGTTCATTAAAGGAGCTGTAACTTTTCTAACAATATATTTTTCAACATATTTCTTCACTCTGTCACTACCTCCTGACATACTGATTTTAGACAAGTAATCTCTGAAAAAAACTATTGTCCCCTTGCTTCTCTAAAAGCATTTCTAAAAAGCCACAGTGACACGCCGTTAACCAGCCAATAAAAACAGAGTTTGTAACCAGCCAATAAAAACAGAGCTTGAATTTGAATCAGCCAATAAAAACAGAGCTTGAATTTGAATTTCAGCAGAGCAAGGGTAACAGAGCCATATATGGCTCTGAGGGGGAGGGACCAGAAACGTGTCTCTGTTCAAAATTTTCCTAAGTTCCAGCGTGTTCCAGAAATTACATACTGCAGTTTGATTTAATATTTAATAATATTTTAATAAATCCACGTTTATTATCATGACACTTTGAGCAGTATAATAATAAAAGTACTTCTAAACTTCTCGTTTTACTGTTGCAATCCCGTTGTTACCACCGGGAAAGACAAGACTTTATATATAAAAACTACAACACCCGGCAATCCTGCGCAGCGCGCTGATTGGCTGAAGCTGCACGAGGGTTTACGTGGCATTGCTGTTGACGCGCAGGCGCAGTCGGTTTTCTCTCTTGGCAGGAAGATGGTGTCGGTGAGGTTCAGGATGCAGCAGTCGGTCGTGTTTTCACTTTTCTTGCTAAATGTTTTGTTCAGCTGCGTGTTCTCGTTGTACTTTCACATCGGAGAGACGGAGAAGAAATGTTTCATAGAGGAAATCCCGGATGAGACGATGATTATCGGTGAGTATCGCTGGTCAATGCTAACACAGCTAGTTAGCTCCATGCTAAGCTTGTATAAACTTAACATCAGGAAATTGACCAAACCAAACTTCCACAAAGACAGAACAGATTTAATTTCTCTCTAAAACTCTTTATTAACTTTATTTATATAAAACTATAAACTAGTGGTGTGTCTTGTTTTTAATGATTGATTGGCATGTGTTTTAAGAAGATTGAAAATTAATAAATCAAGCTGTTTTGCTACTTTTCGACGTCTTTTTTTAACTTCTTTAAAAAATAAAATCTGTGCCTCTTTTATGATTGTTGTTGTCGCTGTTGTCATCATTCTTTGTTGAAAACAGGTCTCTCTTGTAAGTGAGTCCTCGAGGCTCAATGGGATTAACCTGCCTAAATAAAGGTTGAATGGATGAATGAATTATGAAAATTATTTTAAACGGAAGACAACTTGAAATGTTTATTTCTATACTAATACTGTATTTTTTTCCAGTCAGATAATGTTTTGATTACAGAGCTGCTTGAAAATGAGCTGCAAGAAACTAAGGATAAATCCTCCAAAACGGCCTTCTGACTCAAACTAGCTTTTTAACTACCGTAGTTATTTATAGTTTTTTGTTGTTGTTGTTTTTAAAACCCAGTTTTCTGTAGATGCATCATTATTACCAGAAACGGGGGGGAAAGTATGTTATGTCTAAAGTTGTTTGAAATTTTTAAACAATTTATAACAATATAAGCAAGAACAGATTTTTTTCTTCTTATTTCAGTTCAGGAAAGATCCCTGAGGGACACCGCTGTCCCCTTCAGAAAGTTCAAAATCAGGTTGATCAACTTTATATGACTCGTTTTACTCGTATTCTGCTCTAGAACAAGTACAATTAATCTTTTATGAACAATCTGATGGAGTTGTACTGAACTGGTTGTTTGTTAAACATCCCAGATAAGATGAAACGTTAAAGCATTGTTTTAAGAACTGTTCCTCATATGAGCAAAGTTTACCTGATTTTTACAAGTTTACATTTCAGTGTTCTCAATAACTGAGGTAAATGAAAGAAAAATGAAAGAAAATTGTTTTATTTCACAACACCAGCCAATACCCAGAAAGTTAAAATCAGAATCTTTAAATAACACATAAATAGCGTGGAGATGGATGACTAACACAACCCCGCAGGTCCGAATTAATCTTCAGACTGAGGAGTCTCTAAACTGACTGGTTGAGTCATCTTAATGTTGTTTCAGTTGGTGTTCACTTTAAATTTTTGGTCATGTCGTTTTTTAGCACTACCATTTCTATTTCATTTATAAATAACAATAAAATGCTTCTTTAAAACTCCTCCAGCAGAGTGCAGAGCATGAAAAACTAATTTCAAACACTGCCTTCATCCTGCTGCAGCAAAGTGTTTTAGAGCTTTGTTTTCTTTGCATCATGAGCAAGTTTTAAGTTACAGGACATTTCTGAGCAGGAAAGCTCGTATTTCTGGTTGGATGTAGAGCAGAGCAGCAGATCATATCCGCACAAACTCAATCTGCAGTTTAAGATTGTCTAATAGTGCTCAAAACAACATATTAAATCAGTTTGGACACAAAATGTATTCCTCAGGGGTCTGATTATTGATAATTGTCACTTTGGGTTGGGTATACTGTACATCCAGTAGTCCCTTGTTCATTGTGGGGGATTGGACCCCCCTGCCGCTATATGTGGAAAAACTGTGAAGTAGGGATAAAAGTACAAATTGTAGTAGTAGTACTGGTAAGTAGTTTATTTTAGTGTGTATAT
>JBBPBX010033679.1:14274-33112 GCA_038048925.1 Garcialebias charrua
ATTCAACCTTTATTTAGGGATTATATTAGGGATTAAAATATACTATATGTGTATGTATATATATATATATTATATATACATACACATATAGTATATTTTAATCCCTTCCCATACTCTTGTATTGTTCTAAATAATGTTTCTCAACACTCTAATGGTACGTCCAGACCAAACGCGTTTTCAACTGCAGGAGCGTCCAGTTTACATGCAAAGTCAATGGGGGACGCGCCTCCAGGCGCGTCTTGGCATCGGGCGTCACGTCACGTGCGTGTTGAGCGTTTTGGAAGTGGCATTTGAGCGTTTTCCATGCACGTGAACCCACGGCAGCCTCCAAAGCACGCCTTGAAAATGTTGATGATTTTGCCGTTCAAACTCGTGAACGCGTGTGTCAACCAATCAGGGAGAGTCGGGGGGAGGAGAGAGGGGGAGAGTCCGCTATGTGACGCGGAAACGAGGGGACGGGTATTGCGCAACTGTGTGACGTATTGTTTGTGAGACACGGAAATAACCCGCAAAGTCGTGTTCAAGTATGGAGGAGAAATAAAAAGGAGCTTGCCTGGCGGAGTGCCAATGAGGAAGTCAGGATATCGGGTTTTTGAATTGTGAACTTTGTCCACTGCGTCCACCTTGAGGCGTTTCGCGCTTTTTTGCAGTTGAAAAGCCGTTCGGTCTGGATGTACCATAAAAGAGCGCAGGATGTCATGATTTCAGCTCCCTGCAACGGCTGCTCTCTGCCAGCTCTCTCGGCCACGCCCACTTCGCTGCGGAGCGGAGATCAGCTGCAGGAGGAAGCATTCCTCCTGCAGCTGTGTGCTACACATAGGTGCAGCAGGTGCTAAATAATGTAAATTTTATATAAAAATAATATGCCGATCGTGCAGCTCATCCGTCAATCAGCCAATTGTGTGTCATGTCCAATCTTACTTAGAAAACCGCAATAGTGAGTCTGCGAAAAATAAACCACGAAGTTGCAAGGGACGGCTGTATTCATTTACATATACAGAAAGCCCTCGAGTTACGTCAGGGATTGGGACCTACGTGTGTGACTTAGGTCGATGTTGTCGTACCTCACGGACCAAAAACACCTGCCTGTCGTAGGTCCGCGTTTCTGACATAGGTCGCGGCTATACCGCTAACGGAGCGCCGCACACATATTTAATGGCATGAGACTGAACAAGCAGACATACTAGGCCATGAACATGCACAGAACTGTACAGTAAATAAAAAATATAATGTCTTACTTTGAGCTGGTCAAAGCCTGCCTTCGTCTTTTAGCATCAGCTCGCACCCGTCCGAGCTCCCCCAGCTTCCTTACGCTCCACACGCACACACGTGGTCAAAACTGTTTAAAAGAATGACTGTTAGCTTCTTAACTTCATACATTTGGAGCCAGAAAAAAAAAAACTTACTGAAAGCCGTTTCTCCGCGATGTTCCTCCATCCAAAACAACTGCTCGGCGTTAGCTACGGTTAGGCCCCGCCATTAGCAGCACTGGTTAGCATGTCAGTTCATTCAAAAAGGCTGTCGGCTTTGTATCTCCGCGTTAGCTCGGTGTCCCCCGACTGCCAGGCGGACATTTGCGGCGAGCTCCCGGCCGCAGATGGCCCCTCCGCGGCATGTCGGCTTGGTGTCTTCGCCTGTGTTAGCTGCTCTGTTAGCTGCTGTCCTTAGCATGTCGGGCGGCGTTGTTGAAGCGATCACGGGGCGATCGGCGGCTGCTCCTCCGGGCCTGAGACGTCCACAGAGTTGACCGAGTGTTTCCAGCAAATTTATCCGTATGAGGCAACCCTGAACGGACACACGGTCCTCTAAAGCCAGCTGACAGGAGCGTCTAGAGCTCCATTGACCGCAGTACTGTTGTAACATGGCGACCGGAAACGACCGGAAGTTGCGTAAATACGATCAAATTGTAATAAAAACGAAATATTAATAATTATACTTTATTTATAAAGCCATTTAAAACAACCACAGCTGCAACAAAGTGCTATACACATGAAATTAATAACATTTAAACACAAAAAAATAAAAATAATAATATATATATATTTTTTTATCATATTTTTATTAAATATGATAAAATCGTAAGTCTGAGTTGCCGTAGGTCGCGGGTGACGTAGGTCGAGGGTTTGCTGTAAGTATTCAATTCAATAATGAGTATCATCTGAGTTCAGTCTGTTTCCATGGAAGTGGAGCCAGATTCAGGTCATGACACTGAAACAGATTCTGCTCGTCATAAATTGTAGCAAACCCTCCCGATCAGCTGTATTTATTTACCTTCTCCCTGCTGTTTGTTTCTCTGTCCTCAGTACCGTGAGGAACGTTTCCGTCAAACCAGTGAGAGCACCAACCAGCGCGTCCTCTGGTGGTCCATCGTTCAGACTCTCATCCTGGTGGCCATCGGCATCTGGCAGATGAGGCACCTCAAGAGCTTCTTCGAGGCCAAGAAGCTGGTGTAAACCTCCTGAGAAGCTGTGTGTGTGTGCACGTGTGTGCGTGTGTGTGGTCTCTGATGGATGCAGTACTGGGCAGCTGCTGTTGGAGGTTGCAGCTGCACGTTTAGACTTGAAAACATCTCTCTTGTTTGTGAAAAGCCCCTCAAACCTGCAGCCAACACGACGAGCACAGTTCAGTGACGCACAGGAACCCGTTTGGACTGATGTTTGCAGCCGTGTAGAAATTTACCCCCTCGGTTCGGTTTCTTTTCAGTGTCAGTTTGTGGAAGTGGCCACCAGACAGAAGTGGGTTCATGTCTGCCTCCGATTATAAATCTGTTTATTTCTAAAATATTTCTGTTGTCTGCTGCAGTTAAAACCAACTCCAGCTGACAGACTCAAAACTTGACGGTTTTAAACAAATGGTTTCCAGTAAATTTAGTGAAATTCTTTGAGTTACAGACGAGGATTTGTGCTTTTTTTGTTTATGGAGTCAAATGAAAACATCACAACCTGGAGGTTGAGCTTAAAAAACTTGTCTGAAAGTTACTCGAATCGTCATAAAAGCTTTTTTTAAGTCAACATCTGATCATTTTTGTGATTGCACTGTGCTTCCTGTAACTGAAATGCTTTGCAGTGAAATGTGGAAACTGTAAGTTAGACGTGCTTCAAAGTCTGCAGGAAGGATGACTTGTCACCAGTATCTGAAGCATTTTTTTTATTTAATTTAAGTCGAGTTAAAAGTGGACTTTTCTCTGCACAGCTGGCGGTAGTTTTTCTGTTTCGCTGCAGAACACAAAAAAGCAACGTTTAGTTTTTATTTTGCGTTACTAAATATCAACCTTCATTTGTTTTTTGCTTCAGTTTGTTTCTTTGTCAAAACTCTGCTGATTTTTTTTTTTTTATTATTATTATTTTTTTGGAGGTTTCAGTGTAAGAAAAAGTTTCTGGGCAGATTTTCAATGGGTGGCTTTTATTTGTTTTTAGAGCAGGGGCTTCATTATTATTATTTTTTGAGTGCATGTGAGATTGAGATCTAAACGTGCACTCAGAATAAAGTTTGGTCACTTTTGGTTTGAAGGATCTTGTGGTCGATCGATACCTTCTGTTTTATTCCTGTGAGGTTGACACCTAAAGCTCACAGTCACTGTTTAGAGTTTTTATATGATGTAACTAAATTATATTTTCAGGGGGGAAAGTTTTGGAAACAAATTTAAAAGAAATGTGACTGCAAAATAATAATAAAAAAACAAATGAATAAAATGTTTGTTTGTGATAAGACAATCTCAAAACATGGCACTTTGTCTTTATGTACTGCTGCTGACCATCAGTTTGGTAAAAGTAGAAAGTTTCTTCCAAACCATTTCCCAGGAGTGGACATTGTAGCCAATTCACCCTGAAGGTCAGACCATGCAATTCTACGTCATGCGCTCCATCTGAGACTGTACAGGCCTCAGCAGGTCAGAGGCCATGGCTCGTTTTGACTGGCTGCATGAGAAAGCCTCAGAAAACATCTAGACTTGGGTTTGGAAAGTTTCATCTGAAGGAACAAGACCGAAATAGATATTTTTACCCAGAATGCATGACTACAGCCAACCTCACCACACCTGTCAGCATGGTGGTGGAGGGCTGATGGTTTGTTATTTTTGCAGCCACAGGACTTGGGTACCTAAGTTTTAGAGCCAGTTTTCAGTTGGAAAAACTGAAGGTCACAAAACAAAAGTCTTGAGGTCTCCACAACTGTCCGTGATTTTAAAAATACTGATGATGTGAATGTTTCAAATCAACAGTTGCTGAGGCCAGCAGGGTTATGTCTTTGTTAAAGGTGCTAACTTTCTGTAGAGTGCAGAACTTAGAAAAAATTTCAACAGGCAAAGCATTCTGAGGGGAGGCTCTGCTGAAATTCAAATTCAAGCTCTGTTTTTATTGGCTGATTCAAATTCAAGCTCTGTTTTTATTGGCTGATTACAAACTCTGTTTTTATTGGCTGGTTAAGGCGGGTCACTCTGTGTTTTTAGTGTTTTTATAAATGCTGATAGAGAAGCAAGGGGACTATAGTTTTTTTCAGAGATTACTTTGTCTAACATCAGTCTGTCAGTAGATAGTGACAGAGTGAAGAAATATGTTAAAAATATATTGTTAGAAAAGTTACAGACTGCACTACAAAGTTACATAGTGCAGCTTTAAGGGACGTCTTAATGATGTTCCTATACTCAAATCAAAGACACTTCGGGGCTCTCAGTTCCTGTGATGAGGGTTGTTTTATTTATCTGACATATTCATTTTAAAACCTAGACAGAACTGCATTTAAAATAAACTATGTTGCATAACCACATTTTAAGGTGGTTAAGTTTCCTGTAATATTTGAGATTCTCTTGAGTACCAGTAATAATTTTCCAGGACTTTTTTGTCTTTCGGCTGCTCCCTTCTTTCATTATTTGATTACAACTCTTCTCATCCTGAACATTTCATTTTTTCATTCATTCATTCAACCATTATTTATACAGGCTAGCCTCGTTGAGCCACAGGGACTCATTTACAAGAGGGACCTGTCTCACTCACACCCAGGGTCAATTTAGAGTTACCAATCAGCCTAACATGCATGTTTTTGGACTGTGGGAGGAAACCGGAGCACCCGGAGAAAACCCACGCATGCACGGAGAGAACATGCAAACTCCACCCAGAAAGGCCCTCGGGCCGGGATTTGAACCGGGGACCTGCTCGCTGAGAGGCAGCAGCTCTACCAGTTGTGCCACCGTGCTGCTCATTACTGTTAACCTGCATGTGATAGTTAACTGTGACTAGTTAACTGGAAATTTTTATTTGCAGCCTTGCATAAATTTGGTTTTGGAAATTATTTCATAAACTGGTTAAAAATATTATACAGTTCCCCATCAGGACGAATGATATCTACTAGCTTTCTTCTGCAAAGGGGCACCAGGCAGGGATGTCAGAGGTCAAAAAATGTGTCAGGAATTTTTTTGTCTCCAAACTGTCACTTTTATTGTCTGTCCAACAGATCTCACTTGTAAATGAGTCTTCGAGGCTCATGTGACTTATCTGTTTAAATAAAGGTTGAATGAAGAAAAAAAAAGACAAACACTACTTGAACTTGTTCTTCAAGATCAAGCTTGTTCATTTTTTAAAGCATTTATTTTTTTATATATTATGATTATTTTAATTTATTCATTTATCTGAAAATTACGTTTTGGCAATGTTTTCTTTAATAACGGGTTTAAAAAAGATTCATAATAACGGGTAAAGAAAGATAACGGGTTTAAAAAAGATTCATAACTGGTTGTGATTATCGTACCCACCACTGCACCCTGTATTCACTGGTTAACTGGACATCATTAACCTCACGCAGACTCTTCCACTGGTACATTTTCATCTTTAAATCACTTCTTGGTCTGCTGCCCTCATACATCTCCTCCTACATGTCTTTGCGTGAGTGCAGCTACAGTGTGCGCTCTCAGGACATGATTACCTGCAGTGTTCCGTCAGTGAGGACTGAACTTGGAAAAAGGGCCTTCTCCTACTCCGCTCCTGCTTCATGGAATATCTTACAAAAAGATCTGAAGCTCTCGAACTTGACTTCTCTAAATGGTTTTCAGAATCTGTTGGAATCCTGGCAAAAACCAATGCAGATTTGTTCCTGTCTTTGATTTTATACATCTACCTTATAATGTTTTGCTAGTTTTTTGATACTTTGTTAAAAAAAAAAAAAAATATATATATATTTTGTTTTTTTCTCTCTTTTTGTTTTCTATTGTTTATTGTTTGTTTGTTTATTGTTTAATGAAATTCTATCACTGCTGTTCATTGTTCTTTAGTTTTAGCAGGTCGCTTTCGTAAATGAGCCCATGAGGTTCAAAAGATTTACCTGACTAAATAAAGGTTGAATGAATATGCTCAAATTGATGAAATGATTTCAACGCACAAACATGCGGAGGGTTTGGATTTTTACTTCTTTACACACATACGGTAATTGTCCTCAGTGCCCTCCCCATGTTTGTTCAAAGCAACCCCAACACTGATACCATCTCATTCTATCTCAATTACATCAGCCATTTTTATCAGCAGGAGCTGAGCTATTTTCCCTCCTTGCACTTTTAATCAACAATTGAAGGAATATAATAACACATAATATAAATATAAACTAGAAAATGGATGAAAAAAAAAAAACAGCTTGTGTCAACATGCTTAATTGTGAGTTTGATGGTTTATAACCCAAACTATTAATAAAAAAATAAACCATGTGGATGTTAAACAATAGAGCAGCATAGTAACACACAAAATGGAAAATAATTAGGAAGTTACTTTCGGTTGCATCACCATACTGTTTTTTTTTTCTTTCCAAATAATAAGACAAGCTCGTTGCACAGCAAAAGCTTGAAGATTGGTTGGTGCAGAGTAATGCAATTTTACTGACAAAAGAATAAACACTTGTGAAATATGGTTTATCACTTGCAACCTCATATACAAATTAACCCTGGAAACATGTTTTCCATTTCTTTCCAGAAATCATTTCACTGGAATGGAAGTACTGTAATAGCAAATATCCCTGAGTCGATTAATCTTTCAAATAGGAGGAGCACTACAAAATAAATTGATTTTTTATGGTGTTTTTTCCACTACTGTACACGACACAATACAGTACTCATACTTTTTTGTTGATGTTTATCTTCCTTCCATTCTTTGTGTCATCCAATTAACTAACTAATCAACTTGACTGTTACTGCATCACAGAAGCCAAACCCCAAGTAGAACTAGACCTTCACCTTACATTTCTACCAGATCACTTGAGGGGGGCTACTGAGATGTAATCCACCTTTGTTGTATAATCTCTCCAGCAAGTCCTGGATCTTTCACAAGGCCCCATCTAGGTGGGACATGCCCCCCCAAAAAGGCATTATTAACAAATGCCCAAACAAACTTCAGTTAAATCTTTTTCAAGTGGAGGAACAACAACTCTGCTCTGCTTCCCCAAATACATAGCCACTATTGGCATCTGATTCTTAGGCATAACAGGCCTTGTGAATTTAAAATTTATTGTATTAGATGTTTTTGAGTATCTCAAAAACACAAAACGTTGAGCTGACTGGGGAATATGTTCCTTCATAGGGTTTCCCATGACACATTGAATGTGAATAAGGGGCTCAGTTAACTTTTACTATGACCATTAGTAGCTGGTGTATCTTGCATAGACTAGGGGACTTTGGGGCTTTAAGGCCCTGTTTACACGGATACTGTGGGGGGAAACGGAGGTTTTGGGTATGTTAAAGGTTCAGTCTGCAGTTTCTGTAGAACAGCAGCACTTAGAAAAAATTTCAACAAGCAAAGCATTCTGATCCCTCCCCCTCAGAGCCATATATGGCTCTGCCCCCTTGTGGTCTGTTGAAATTTGAATTCAAGCTCTGTTTTTATTGGCTGATTCAAATTCAAGCTCGGTTTTTATTGGCTGGTTACAAACTTTGTTTTTATTGGCTGGAAAATGGCGGGTCACTTTTTCTTTTTAGAAATGCTTATTTACCACCTGGAGAAGCAAGGGGACAATATTTTTTTTTTAGTTTTTTCAGAGATTACCTCTCTAACATCAATCTAGTGACAGAGTGAAGAAATATGTTAAAATATATATTGTTTGAAAAGTTACAGACTACATTACAATCTTACATACCCCAGCTTTAATTAGATTAAAAGTTTTACGTTTACACGGGCGATTTCAAGTGTTTACACGATCTGCTCGAATCTCCCCCTCCCTCATGACCCCCCTCCTCCCCTCATGAATTCACTGTATGGTAGTTACCATGCCGGGCCATTAGATGGCTCTGTGAATTTTTGAAACTTCACCTATTGCGCATGCGTGCTGCATCAGTCTGTTTTCCTCTCTGGCTAAAAAGTTCAGCTAACTACAAGTTGTTGTCAACAAGTTAACAACAAGTTAAAGCTGGAATTTGGAGAAGAGTCGACACATTTGACACCAAGCAGGACCCGCTTCATCTAACAAGCTCCACACCAGTTGCTGACTGGACCTGAACCGAGTGACAATGTCGGACTTTAGTCCGTGAGAATCAGCTGATTTACAGCAGCGCTACAACAAGGTACATAATGTTCTTAATAATTTTTCCTTGTGTTTACTTCGATCCCAGAACAACCAACTGAGGTTTTATTTTAATTTTTTCCCTGCAAGGTCGAGCTGTCGTTCCACGAAGCGAACCGGTGCCGGTTCGGATGTGGGTCCAGTGTCCACCAGGATGAAAACAGCAAGAGTCCAGTTCATAACAGTTTGGTTAACGTGTTTTTAAAAGTGTTTAATTTAATTCTCAGTGTTTGTGATGTACAGTTTGTGGTGTTGAATAAATAAATAAATTAAAAATCAACCTGGTGTCTTCATTTTCAACAACATGCAGCATGTTAGGCATGACGTAATGAGTCCAGATAGATTAATTTAGCTAAGATAAATTTATATATCTCCGACGCTAACATAAATACTGTTTATTATTGTTAAACTGTTATTAAATAGCACATTTTAGTATGTTATAGTGCAGCGTGACACGTGAAATGTCCGCCTGCCTCGTTCAATAACAGCGACATAAGAACTGGATCCAGGCAGCTGTGCCTCTTCCAACACGGATAAAGGTAATTCAGTGTAGATTAATTAAATATGACACTCAAAATATATTCCATCAGTTGTAGTTCAGAAAGTGGTGCTGTCCAGTCCACCGCCATTGTTAGAAATGCCGGCTGTTCGCGCGTGCATGCGGCGCGCATGTGTTTAAATAAAAGCTCAGCGGGAGATGTTTACATTATCAGCGGGGGGTCAGCGAAAAAGATCCACCCTGAGAGGTGGATCAGAAAAGCATCGGATTCAAAGAGGGGGGCTAGTGAACTCGTGTAAACGAGGAGCACAACCGCAGAGAGAAAGGAGCGATTCCACTCAAAATACGCGCCGTGTAAACTGGGCCTAAATTAAAGCCAGTTTTGGGGAAGAGGCTCTTTAGCAAGCACCTTTATCCATGGAGTTTACTGTAGCTGGGAACAGTTCAAACAAGCTACATAGGAGCTCTTTCCAGTGGACACACTGTGATAAGTGTGTCCACTGGACACACTTATCCCGGTCCCGGTCACCCCAAAGTCCAACTACAAACGTTGGGGTGACCGGGCCTTTTCTGTCGTTGCACCCAGTCTCTGGAATAAGCTACCTCTGGACTTGCGCTCCATCACTCATATGGAGTCTTTTAAATCTAATCTTAAAACCTTTTTATTCAGGCAGGCTTTTAATACCTAGTACAGTAGTTCTTTGACATTCTTGTTAGGTCTTAATTGTTGTTAGGTCTTAATTGTTTTTAATTTTTAACTGGCTGTTTTTTATTGTTATTTTTGATTGTTTGTTTTATTTCTGTATTGTTCAGCACTTTGTGCACCTTCTGGCTGCTGAAAAGGGCTCTATAAATAAAGATTGATTGATTGATAAGGGAATGGTGCTTTGTATATTTGATGACATTCCAAGACAAAAACAACTGGTCCAATTCCTAGTTATTAACACTGGCACATCTGCCACTAATACATTTTTTGCACTAGCTTAGCCAAGATTTCAAATCAATAAAAAAATGGAAATGCTTATATTTACTGTATATACTGTTTTTATACTCAAAGCACTTTTACATTCAACTAATTGGCTCATTCTATGCCTCACAAAAGCAACACGGTGACCTGGGAATCCTTGTTTTTTTATGTTGATCAGAGATAATTATCAGTTATGAGCATGAAAAACACTGTCCCCACTGCAGCATATAGTTGTTCAAAAGTTCAGCACACAATTTATGATCACACAGTTCATTTGTGCACTCAATTTGAACATTCTGTGCAATAACCACAAGGGTCAATTTACAAATGATTATATGTTTTTTTCTTTTGTAACTCAAGTTCAGCCCTTTTAGAGTTAAGTTATTACAGTCAGTCATAAAAGATATTCCCACCTTCTGTACTGAAAGCTTGCTGCAAAAAGTGAATCAGTATTGTACTTGCGTTACATTTTATTCTCTGTCATTTTGTGGGTTGCCTTTGTCTGCTAGATCAATGTAATGCAATAGAAACCACATACTGAGAAGGTGTGTGTCACCACACGCTGCTACAACAATAAACATCTAATCCCACCTATGTTAAAAGGGTACTGTATGCAGGAGAAAAAAGCAGAACTAATGGGAAAAAATGCAATTACTTATCAGATTTACATTATTTTATTTTTCACCTCTGCAATTGTGGTTATGGGTTTCCCCTCTGGCATCTCTGTTAGTCATATTTACAAATCCTGGCTGCCATGTGAGCTGAACATTATTGTCATTATCATCAGATCGCTTCATTTCCAACTCTTCTGTGAAGTGTCATCAGAATTTCATCACAATTCTCTTGTGAAGTATCAGATAAAAAAGCTTGATGATCCAGATTGATTTCATTCCTGCTGCCTTTTATCATAAATTTGCTATTCTCCTTGATCTCTGGTCAAGCATTCTTTTTTTTTTATTCTTCCACACAGCACTACCGGTAAATGTTTTTTTTTTTTTTCAAAGCTAACCATCACAGAACCCAGTAGTGGGCACAGTTCTGCTGATCCACTATCACATTCAGACTCGTTTTTTTAAAACCCAGAGTACAGTATGCAAACTGACACAAAGTGCAACATGTGGGTAAAAAGGTAAATACAGTTTATACATAGTTCCCATGTGACGTCACATCTGTGGGTTGTCCTTTTTGACCCTCCCACATGTAGGCTATAGCAGCAGTTGGAGCGCGTTCTACTGGCTGTGTATTTTTCACGTGTTTTTTTTTGTTAATTTCTAATTAATTGCAATGGTTACTTCGTGTTGTGTCAGTGGGTGTTCCAGTCGGGTAGACGTTTGGGCAACGCGCAGGTTTCACTTCATCAAAAAAAAAGAAAACGTGAAGGATTTATTTCATCGGAGAAACGCACACCGCCCCATCTCTGCTTGGATCTGCTCAGAAGATCGTGCTTTTGGCCGGTAAACAAAATATTCTACATCAATCATTTTGTGAAACAATGTTAGAGTACAACTGTCTGTGTGTTAGAGCTGTTTTTTTTTTTTTTTTTTTCATTATTTTAGTGACACCGCATGCTGTGGCTAGCTTAGCATCTCGCTAACGCGGCCTCTTCATGGGCCCGCGGCGGTGAGACCGTCCCAGTGGGAGAAGGAGACGGGAGCCAAGTCGTGCGGGCGACGCGTCGGTCCCATGGGACGTGCCTCCGCGGGCGCGACGGATCCACGCTGTCCGATGAGCTCCACGGACCATCCGCTCCAGATGCTAACAACATGCTAACTTCCAACACGGTAACACTCAAAGTGCTGGTTCTGGTCCGTGTTCAGCCTGGACTGTTTGTGCTGGCTGTGTGTTATTTTAGTTAAACCTTTTTTTAGCTGGTTAGATCTGATTGAGACAGTTTACACATCTTTTTTGGATTTAAAGCTGTGAAGTTCTGCGCTTTGCTCTGGTTGTTCGTGTCTGAGCTCGACGGACACTCGGCTCCAGTGCTAACTCTATGCTAACCTCCAACACGGTAACACTCAAAAGTGCTGGTTCTGGTCCGTGTTCAGCTTGGACTGTTTGTGCTGGCTGTGTGTTATTTTAGTTCAACCTTTTTTTAGCTGGTTAGATATGATTGAGACAGTTTACACATCTTTTTTGGATTTAAAGCTGTGAAGTTCTGCGCTTTGCTCTGGTTGTTCGCGTCTGCTTGTTCGCCATCTTTGCCTTTCATCTTGCCTTTCTGCCTTTAGATATGGTGCAAAACCGGTATTGCGCAATACTGGGGGCGTGTCTGGGAACTATGTATTCTGGAGTTGTGGTATTTACACAGGGGATGATCTGCAAAGGTGATTATGGGTATCAAATGCTCTTCATTAATGATGTTTGTATCTTATCTTACAGGTTCTTGAAGCAGAGAGCAGCTTGGAGAGGAGGGTGGAGATCCCAAGAGATATGTGATGCAGATAAGGGGTTTGTTGGAGAGTGGCAGGATAGAAACCAGGAGATCATGTCCTGCGTTTACAGGTAGAGTAGATCACATGTGATTCCAGAGTCTCAAGAGATTAGTGGATCCAGACAAACACAAGGAAACTCAAAGCAAGGTGAGTATTGGGGGGTGGGGAGCCAACAGGTCAAGACCAAAAAGCTTCAATGATCCAGCATCAAACTGCTGGCCCACAGGAATTTAAGGGTACACATTCACACCAGCCCTGTTTAGTCTGCTTTAATTGAACTCTTGTCTGTTTTCCTAGAAAGTCCAGTTCATTTGGGGAGGTGTGAATGTGCAGTCAAACTCTGATGCAGGCCAAAAAAGCGAACTCTGGTCCACCTAAATACCTTGTTCTCAGTTCGGTTGAAGTGAACTCTAGCATGGTTCAAATGTGAATGCAAGCGGACTGGAGACCGCCCCAAAAGCAGGAAGTGGTCTACAGTGCTGGGTAAACAAACATGCATTTCTCATACCTCATACAGAGTCAGAGAGTCAGAGTCAGAGAGTCTTTATTGTCATTTGCACCGCATGTGGTACATGTGATGAAAACGAGATTATGTACACAGGGTCCCAGTACATCCAACAACAAATGCAAGAGAAAAACAGTAATAACATCTAGGATTAACTAAGAAAAACATCAACTAGTAATACACTAAGCCCTAATGTAGTAGAAAAACATCATTATAAACAGCAGCACGAACACGAGTCTGTATGAGCAGATGGTCACAGATGAACACAGCAACAAGAAACCAGATCAGCATCAGCATGATGTGATATTTTGCAGTGTTTATTCATATTGATTATTTATTCATGAGTCTAACAGCCTCAGGGTAGAAGCTGTTCCTCAGTCTAGTGGTTCTACATTTAATGCTCCTCAACCTCCGTCCTGAGGGGAGTGGGGCAAAGAGTGAGTGTGCTGGGTGAGTGGGGTCTTTCATGATGCAAGTGGCTCTTTTCCTGCATCTGGAGGTGTAAATGTCTGTGATGGTGGGGAGACTGACTCCAACAGACTTCTGTGCAGCCTTCACCACTCTCTGTAGAGCTTTCCTCTCTGCAACTGTGCAGCCTCCATGCCACACATTGATGCTGGAGCACAGGATGCTCTCCACTGCACACCTGTAGAAGGAGGTGAGGACTGGGCTGCTCAGACCAGCTCGTCTCAGCCGTCTGAGGAAGTAGAGTCTCTGATGACCTTTCTTGATCAGGCTGGTGGTGTTGTTGCTCCAGCTGAGGTTATCATTCATGTGTACACCCAAGTATTTGTAGCTGGAGACCACTTCCACTGCAGATCCACTTATGTTCAGTGGGGTGTGGGTGTGTTTGTTCCTTCTGAAGTCCACAATCATCTCCTTTGTCTTCTTCACATTCATGTGAAGGTTATTCTCTTTGCACCAGCTCTCCAGGTGTTCCACCTCCTGTCTGTAGCTGGACTCATCATTGTTTGTGATGCATCCCACCACCGCTGTATCATCTGCAAACTTAACAATATGACAGCCTGGATGTGTGGCTGTACAATCATATGTGAGCAGAGTGAACAGGAGAGGGCTCAACACACATCCTTGAGGAGAGCCAGTGCTGAGGGTAATGGTGGAGGAGGAGAAGTTGTGGATCTTCACGGACTGTGGTCTGTTTGTTAAGAAGTCTAAGACCCAGTTACAAACGGAGGGGCTTAGTCCAAGTGTGGATAGTTTGTCTATCAGAGTTTGGGGGATCATGGTGTTAAAGGCAGATGTGAAGTCCACAAAGAGCATACGGACGTATGAGTCCTTCTGATCCAGGTGGGTGAGAGCAGTGTGGACCACAGAGGAGATGGCGTCCTCTGTTGATCGGTTCTCGCGGTATGCATATTGATGAGGGTCCTCGTTGATGTTGACGGTTGTCTTGATGTGGGACATGACCAGTTTCTCAAAACATTTTGCGACTATCGGAGTGAGAGCCACCGGCCTATAGTCATTCAGACCAGTCACTGTGGAGCTCTTTGGGACTGGGATGATGGTGGCGGTCTTCAGGCAGGTGGGAACTGACTCCAGTGCAAGTGAGGTGGTGAAGATGTCAGCCAGCACCTCACAGAGCTGGTCCGCACATTCCTTCAGAACTTTCCCCGGGATGTTGTCCGGTCCAGTTGCTTTATGAGGGTTATATATGGAGTCGTCTCAGCTGCTATGTGTGAAAAACAACACTCTCCATGGTCTTCTGCCTCATCTTCCATTCATGCTGAGTCCATTGTTGAAAAATTACTAAACAGAAATCCTAAAACCGCTCAAATATGACGTCACTCCGTTTTTGTTTTATTTACAGAAGAAGAAGACAAAGAAGAAGTGTCTTCTTCAGAGGTTTTTGTGTCCTTTAGTAGTTTTTGGTGCAGCACCACCACAGGCAAGGGGGTACAGGTTGGCTCGATTGACAGTGCAGTTTGAATGCAAACCACACCAGCTGAAAATGTAAACAAATGTTCTGAATTTTGGTCTCCTATAAAACCGAGTCTACTGGACTATCAGGTGTGAAAACACTCTAAGAGCAACAGTCCTCCATCAGAACCGGATCAGGACCAGGTGTAAGAAACTGGCTCCGCCCTTCCACTCAGGAGCTGCAGGAGCCAGGGCAAACAGCAGCTAAGCACAAAACATCCACACTAACGGCTAAGAGCAGAACTAGTTTTTTGTTTAGCCAATTAGCATTTTTGCTAACTTTGAAAACCGTTAGCAGAATTAGCTTCCACTAAATTGGGTTTCACCAACTTAAATGATGGCCAAGATGGCGGCGCGAGCACCCGCAACGGCTTCTCTCTCTCCCAACAACACGGTGCTTTCGTCTGTTTCGTCTGTTTTGTCCTGCATACCGCAATGTACCGTCACGTCTCCGTCATGTCTACGTGTTCAAGAACGCAAGTACAGCCGTGAGTTCCTGCTTGATGTCGGAAAAACCGCTCATTTGGAAATAAGCAGCGAGCTCGAGGAGCAGCTACGTGACTACGGCCTGCTCTGGAAGCCAGCACCGAGCCTCCCTTTATCGTGCCCGCAGTGGAAGCGCCACAAGCGGCGTGACAGGAAGCAGAAGCGGGGTAAATGCTGAGGTATCGGAGCTAGGCTAGCAGCTAACCCAAACAAGCCGGCGACCCCATCCATGGTTTTGGCTAACGTGCGCTCCTTGGACAACAAATTGGATTATATACGCCTGCTACGAACAACACAAAAGACTGTGAGAGACTGTTGTGTGTTTGTGTTCACGGAAACGTGGCTTAACAACAACGTTCCGGACCATGCTGTTCAGCTGGAGCAGCTAACATGCTACAGGGCGGACCGAGCTCTCATCGAGGGAGGTAAGACACGCAGAGGGGGGCTGTGTGTTTACATCAACAACGCCTGGTGTCGTGATGCTGCTGTGGTCCACAAACACTGCTCACCTTTAGTGGAGTTTATGACTATTAAATGCAGACCGTTCTATTTACCGAGGGAATTTACAGCTGTCATGATTGTTGCTGTATATATTCCTCCAAGCTCCAGCTGCAAAGTTAGAAGTGAGGCACTGAATGAACTATATCTGCACATCAGTGAGCAGCAAACAGCCCACACTGATGCTTTTCTCATCATGGCTGGTGATTTCAACCAAGTAGATTTAAAGAGTGTATTTCCAAAAACATACAGAAACATAAACTTTGCAACAAGAGGAAACAACACACTGGACCAAGTTTACACCACCATGAAAAATGCCTACAGAGCCCTCCCCCTCCCCCACATTGGTGCTTCTGACCATATCTGTGTTATGCTAAAGCCAGCATACAGGCCACTGGTGAAAGTCACAAAACCAGTCCGCAAGCAGATACGAGTGTGGCCAGAGGGGTCTTCAGAGGCACTCCAGGACTGTTTTGACACCACAGATTGGAGTATGTTCAAAGAAGCTGCTACCACAAACAACAACACATGTCTCCAGGAGTACTCAGACACTGTATGTTCATACATCACCAAGTGCATTGATGATGTAACCAACCTCAAGACCATCACTGTTCGGGCTAATCAGAAGCCATGGCTGACAGCAGAGGTTTACAGACTCCTGAAAGCCAGGAATGCTGCCTTCAAAGCGGGAGATCAGGTGGGCCTGAGGGCAGCCAGAAACAACCTGGCCCGGGGCATCAGAAAGGCCAAGAAGCAGTATTCCAGGAAAATAGCTCACCGTTTCAAGGACAGCAAGGATACACGCAGTCTGTGGCAGGGAATACAGACCATCACAAACTACAAACCATCCCCCCAGACCTGTGACAGCTCAACCTCTACGCTGAATGAACTGAATGAGTTCTTTGCTCGGTTTGAGGCAAGTAACAGCACACCTGCACATAAACTCCCCCCCTCTCCTGATGGCCAGGTGCTGGCGCTGTCCTCAGACAGCGTAAGGCGATCATTCATCAAGATTAACGCCCGGAAGGCCTCTGGTCCTGACAACATACCTGGTCGTGTGCTGAAGGACTGTGCAGGGGAACTCGCAGCGGTCTTCACGGACATCTTTAACATCTCACTGAGCCAGGCCATCGTCCCCACCTGTTTCAAAGCCACCACCATCATCCCTGTCCCAAAGAAGGCAACGCCCGCATGCCTCAATGACTATCGCCCAGTAGCACTCACCCCCATCCTGATGAAGTGCTTTGAACGGCTAGTCATGAAAAGCATCACATCTGTCCTCCCTGCCTCCCTGGATCCCTTCCAATTTGCATACCGACCTAATCGCTCAACCGACGATGCCATCTCCTCTGCCCTCCACACAGCTCTCACACATCTGGACACGAAGGACTCTTATGTTAGAATGCTGTTCATCGACTTCAGCTCGGCATTCAACACCATCATCCCCCAACAGCTCATCCTTAAACTGGACAGTCTGGGGCTGAACACCTCAATGTGTAACTGGCTGCTAGACTTCCTGACCGGGAGACCACAGACAGTACGGGTCGGGAGTAACACATCTAGCACCATCACATTGAACACAGGGGCCCCACAAGGATGTGTGCTGAGCCCCCTTCTATTCACCCTGCTAACACACGACTGCACACCATCATACAGCTCCAACCACTTCATCAAGTTTGCGGACGACACAACAGTGGTGGGTCTCATCAGCAACAACGATGAGACGGACTACAGGAACGAGGTGAGCCGCCTGGCCTTGTGGTGCGGACACAACAATCTCACTCTCAACGTGGAGAAGACAAAGGAGATTGTTGTGGACTTCAGGAAGAGGGATGCCCAACATGCCCCTCTGACCATCAACAGCACCGCAGTGGAGAGAGTAGACAGCACCAAGTTCCTGGGAGTGCACGTCTCAGAGGACCTGTCCTGGAGCAGGAACACTGCATCACTGGCCAAGAAGGCTCACCAGCGTCTCTACTTTCTCCGCAAGCTGAAAAGGGCTGGAGCTTCAACCCCCATCATGTGCACCTTCTACAGGGGTGCCATAGAAAGTGTCCTGACCAGCTGCATCACTGTGTGGTTTGGTGCATGTACTGCATCCTGCCGCAAGAGCCTCCAGCGCATCGTGAGAGCAGCTGAGAAGATCGTCGGCACCTCCTTCCCCTCACTGCAGGACTTACACAGCAACCGCCTCACTCGGAAAGCCCTCTGCATGGCAGGTGATCCCACACACCCACTACACAGCTGCTTCAGACTGCTGCCATCAGGGAGGAGACTGAGGAGTCTCCAGGCTCGAACCAGCAGACTGAGAGACAGCTCTGTTCATCAGGCAGTCAGGATGCTAAACACTCTGCCTGCTCTGCCTCCCCTCCCATTTGAACTGCCTTAACACAAAAAACTTTCTCACACATTACCACACAACACAAAGATTTTAACACTGGACTCTGTGTCATCAAACGGGTTATTCACTAAACTCTCGGTCATGTGCTCATTCAGTTTGCACTACTTCTCATATTTGCACTAATGTTTGTATTACATTACTGCCTATAGTCATACTACTGTTTACATTCACTGTTTACATTTATTAATACTGTTTACATTTATTACTACTGTTTACATTTATTACTACTGTTTACATTTACACTACTTTTATATCTACACTACTGCTGATACATATACAGTATTCTCTGACTAGCCTTATTTAAGGATGCCCAATGTGCCTTATGTGCCTTACTGCATATGCCACTTTGCCTCTATACCAACATCAACTACCTCATACATATACTGTGTACATTAACTCATATGCTGCTTTGCCACTCTTTGCAAATGTCAATGCTAGAACCTTCAGTTTATTTTATAGATATACTTTTTATACTTTTTATACTACTATGCAAAAACTCAGGACAGTATTACACTTTTATTATTTCATTTTATGCTTATGTTCATTAAATGTTTAGTGTTTTAGTGTTGGTGTAAATTTTCAT
>JBBPBX010033680.1:0-10000 GCA_038048925.1 Garcialebias charrua
ATATATATATATGACGTTTTAAACCCTTCCCACACTTTCGCAATATTCTTAACAAAGTTTCTAAACTCTAAACACTTAAAAAGATCACAGAATGTCATGAATTCAGCTCTCTGCCTCACATGCACAAGAGCTGTAATTTCTAACCCGGGCCCTAAGCCCGGCCCCACCCAATCTGGGCCGGGCCATGATATTGTGCTGTATGGGAGGGCCGGGTTGAAGTTGGGCTTTTCATTAAGTCAGCCGCGATCCAATTATATGATGACCTGGCATGCCATATCAAGATGGATGCTCAATAATCTAGGTAGAAAAATCCATCCATCCATCCATCCATTTTCTTCCGCTTATCCGGGGTCGGGTCGCGGGGGTAGCAGCCTAAGTAGGGAGGCCCAGACTTCCCTCTCCCCAGCCACTTGGAGCAGCTCCTCTGGGGGAATCCCAAGGCGTTCCCAGGCCAGCCGAGAAACATAGTCCCTCCAGCGTGTCCTGGGTCTTCCTCTGGGTCTCCTCCCGGTGGGACATGCCCGGAACACCTCACCAGGGAGGCGTCCAGGAGGCATCCTAACCAGATGCCCGAGCCACCTCAACTGGCTCCTCTCGATGTGGAGAAGCAGCGGCTCTACTCCGAGTCCCTCCCGGATGACTGAGCTTCTCACCCTATCTCTAAGGGAGAGTCCAGACACCCTGCGGAGAAAACTCATTTCAGCCGCTTGTATCCGAGATCTCGTTCTTTCGGTCATAACCCAGAGCTCATGACCATAGATGAGGGTAGGAACATAGATCGATCGGTAAATTGAGAGCTTTGCCTTTTGACTCAGCTCTCTCTTCACCACGACAGACCGGTACAGCGCCCGCTTCACTGCGGACGCTGCACCTATCCGCCTATCGATCTCACGCTCCAGTTTTCCCTCATTCGTGAACAAGACCCCGAGATACTTAAACTCCTCCACTTGGGGCAGGACCTCCTCCCCGACCTGGAGAAGGCATGCTACCCTTTTCCGGCTCAAGACCATGGCCTCGGATTTGGAGGAACTGATCCTCATCCCGGCCGCATCACATTCAGCTGCAAACCGCTCCAGCGAAAGCTGTAGATCACGATGGTTAAAAAGCTCTGCGGTGGCAGGGCTCCGGGGGTGGATGAGATTCGTCCTGAGTTCCTTAGGGCTCTGGATGTTGTGGGGTTGTGTTGGCTTACGCGACTCTGCAATATCGCGTGGACATCGGGGGCAGTTCCCTTGGATTGGCAGACTGGGGTGGTGGTTCCCCTATTCAAAAAGGGGGACCGTAGGGTGTGTTCCAACTATAGGGGGATCACACTCTTAAGCCTCCCTGGTAAGGTCTATTCAGGGGTTCTGGAGAGGAGGGTCCGTCGGATAGTCGAACCTCGGATTCAGGAGGAGCAGTGTGGTTTTCGTCCTGGTCGTGGAACACTAGACCAGCTCTACACCCTCAGCAGGGTCCTGGAGGGTGCGTGGGAGTTTGCCCAACCAGTTTACATGTGCTTTGTGGACTTGGAAAAGGCATTCGACCGCGTCCCTCGGGGGGTTCTGTGGGGGGTACTCCGGGAGTATGGGGTACCAGGCCCTTTGATATGGGCTGTTAGGTCCCTGTACGACCGGTGTCAGAGCTTGGTCCGTATCGCTGGCAGTAAGTCGGGCTCGTTTCCGGTGAGAGTTGGACTCCGCCAAGGTTGCCCTTTGTCACCGATTCTGTTCATAACTTTTATGGACAGAATTTCTAGGCGCAGCCAAGGTGTTGAGAGGATCCGTTTTGGTGACCTTAGAATCTATTCTCTGTTTTTTGCAGATGATGTGGTCCTATTGGCTTCATCAGTTCGTTATCTACAGCTTTCGCAGGTAGAAAAATCAACAAAATATAAAGTTAAGTCAGGTCCTCTGGACATTTTTTTTAATGTCCAGAGGACCTGACTTAACGTTTTTAGATGGCCTGCCATACTTCCACCAGCCGCACGTGGCTATTTCACAGTGAGCTGACTGGCCTTGAAAGAGGTAGAAAGTTCAGTTAATCTTCAGATGGGACTGAACTGCCAGGCAGCGATCCATCACCCAAATGGACGTTCATTCAGCTGTTGCATTTACTGGACGTGTGCGGCCAATGACCCAAACAGGTGAGATCCCAAAGCAGACGTGTGTCAGAGCATGGTCCATGAATAAATCAGAATGCAGGCAGAAGCAGGGTTTCAATGTTCTTTTACAGCCATGAAAGGACAAACACCTCTCAGCTCCTAATCGAATGCACCTTCAGTTGCGCATCCCCGACAACAGGTGTATACCAAAGCAGACGCGTGTGTCAGAGCTGTCCATGTGTCTCAGTAATGCAGAAGAATACAGTTAGAAACAGGGTTTAAATGCTTTTTTACAGCCATGAATGTACAAACACCACTTCGGCTACGATCTTTGGACCCTTTTATTCCCCGACTGTTAATAACTAATTAAAAATGTCGGAGGGGTGGGGGACCTGTAATTACTGTTAATTTGTCAAGTCGAGTTGGGTTCGGAAATTATGACTGCGGGCTGGGGCTGTGTCAGATCGGATATTTTGGGCTCAAATGCAAATCTAAGCTGCTCTCAGCCACCTGCAAGTGCTCTCGGCCACTCCCACGTTGCCCATTCTTCACGGAGAACAGCTGATCAGCTGCAACAAGACGTTTATCCTGCAGTGTGGGCTGCACAAAGATGCAGGAGGAAGCTTTTCTCCAACTTTGTGTGTTGCACAAAGGTGTAGCGTGTGCTAAATACAAAGTACTTTAAAATAATTTATTTTAAATAAAAATTCCAATCGTGTGGCTCATCCATCAATCAGCCATTATGTGTAGTGTCCAGTCTTATTTTGAAAAAAAAAACATGATAGAGCGAGTCTGCGATAAACAAACCGCAAAGTAGCGAGGGACTACTGTATTCTGAAATGACTATTCTCTTTATTTCATATCTTTTCCCCAGGTTGCAGCTTCCAGTAGCATATATTTGTATAGAGCTTCTATTCAAACATGTTTTGAACAATATGTGTTGCTAGGGTCAAGGAAATCTGCCTCGAGGCCTTCAGATCCAACCGGCTCCTGTAGGTTAAAACAAAAGACAATGAAACTGTCTGGCCAATCAGATGTTGAGTTTGTGAGACCAGGACCTTCTAGCAGGCATTAGACATTGTTTAATTAGATGGTCAGTGAGTGTACTGGCCAGGGCTAGGAAACTGCAGTACTGTAGTGACCTGCACAGGCTAAATGTCTAAGAGACATTCTCAGAGCTAAGGCAAACTAAAACTTATGCCAGAAAATACCCTGATGCATGCCCAATAATCCAGGTAGAAAAAGCTAAGTCTGGTCCTCTGGACATTCAAAAAACAAAACAAAACAAAGCAAAAAAAATTGTAGAAACGTTTCGTCTTCCGTCCGAAAGACTTCCTCAGTCTGAGGTGCTGTGTTCAGCTCAGTCTTATAAATAGCACCCTCCCACAGTGTTACACAACCAGTTGGCTGATGACAGCCGAAACCAGCTGCTTACATGATCAAGGAGGACCATCGGCCTAACGATGGATCGTTAGCACCCTCATGGTTGTTTGCTATTCGCAGAGGGCTGAGTGATATTAGCAATAATAGCATTGTAAGAGGGAGACAGTTGAACCCGGAGGCCTCCACCCCTGTTTGTTTTTTTTCATTTATGGAGTACTGTATGCTGTTTGTGGGAATCAATTGTGTTTTTAGTTCCTCAGATTGAAGAAGTCCTTTGGATGAAGGTTGAAATGTCAAAGCAAAATCAGAAACCATCCAGATGAACTGACTGAACATTGTTGGATTTTATACCTGGATTATTGAGCACGAACTTTGGTGATAGTCAATACTCCACTTGTTTTTCACATTATCATTATTTTTCACGTTATCGTGCTCACAACACGCATGGACGGATGGATTGAATTTACATTTCCCTCTTTTTGCTCTGCAACAAGGGACAAAATCTCAAGAGCCATGGGAATTGAAACACACGAGGAAACCAATCGTGTTTTGGAACTCAATATCTCAAAGTTTAATGGGTCACAGAAGGTTGGAATTTACATGTCTGGACTATTATTTTTATTTTATATTGTTTTTGGTTTATACACATTGTCAGTGTGTGGTGTTATGTGTGGCTGAGTAGTTAGAGCAGGCGTCCTTCAATGCAAGAGTTGTCTGTTCGAATCCACCAACAGTCACGTGTCGAAGTGTCCCTGGGCCAGACACTGAACCCCTCATTGCCTCCGATGTGTGTCCCATCAGTGTATGAATGTGATAAAGCACAGATTATTATTTGTATAGATCTAGTAAAGTGTTGTATGAATGGGTAAATGAGACACAGACTGTGTAGTAAAGAGCTTTGAATATCTTGATAAGATAGAAATGTGCTATACAGTATAAGTACAGTCCATTTACCACAGACATTGTAAGGGCATCTGAAGGGTTTTCCTCCATCAGCCATTTGTCAACAAAGTGAACTGAGCACACATGAAGTGTTTTGGGTGGTCTCTTCAAGTTTTTTCAGCCACATTCTTCTTAATTTCTCATCTGTAGGTAGGTGATGAAAACTGCACCACTTTTTACAGGAACACTTTTTGTTTTGAGTCAGTTTTCAAAACCCTGTTGTTTTAGCCACTGATTTAGTTTGGTCTGGTTATTCATGCAGCCGTGAACATAACAGGTACCTGAACTCAGCACAGATGTTTTAGTCAACTTTTTGGTTGTTAAATACGAACAAAATAAAAACAGTGTTTTATCTGCTAAGCTCAATGCAAATCACCCTGATGCATGCTCAATAATCCAGGTAGAAAAATCTAAAAAAGCTAAGTCTGGTCCTCTGGACATTCAAAAAACAAAACAAAACAAAGCAAAAAAATTGTAGAAACGTTTCGTCTTTCGTCCGAAAGACTTCCTCAGTCTGAGCTGCTGTATTCAGCTCAGTCTTATAAATAGCACCCTCTCACAGTGGATCAACCAGTTGGCTGATGACAGCCTGAAACCAGCTGCTCACATGATCAAGGAGGACCATCAGCCTAACGATGGATCGTTAGCACCCTGATGGTTGTTTGCTATTCACAGAGGGCTGAGTGATACTAGCAATAACAGCATTGTAAGAGGGGGACAGTTGAACCCGGAGGCCTCCACCCCTGTTTAATGATGGACGGTTTCTTTTCACAAAGATGGCCTCCTTTACTCCTCTCTCAAACCATCGTTCCTCTCTATCAAGGATGTGAACATCTTCATCCCTGAAAGAGTGACCGCTGGCCTGGAGATGAGTGTAGACTGCAGAGTCCTGACCTGATGATGTTGATCTTCTGTGCTGGGCCATCCTTTTGGCCAGTGGCTGTTTAGTTTCCCCGATATAAGACTGATCACAGCCCTCCTGACACTGAACAGCATACACAACATTACTGTGTTTGTTTCTTATTTGTTTACATGCCTGCTCAGGTTCTGGTTCTGGTCAGGTTCTGGCCAGGTTGTGGTCAGGTTGTGGTCAGGTTCTGGCCAGGTTGTGGTCAGGTTCTGGTCAGGTTGTGGCCAGGTTCTGGTCAGGTTCTGGCCAGGTTGTGGTCAGGTTCTGGTCAGGTTGTGGTCATGTCCTTGTCAGGTTGTGGTCAGGTTGTGGTCAGGTTCTGGTCAGGTTCTGGCCAGGTTGTGGTCAGGTTCTGGTCATGTTCTAGTCATGTTCTGGTATTTTAAGTTGAGCTGCTTATTTTAAATTAGACATTTTTATTTCATACTGTTGTACTAAACTTCAATGTGAATAATTTTAAAAAATCTTATTACTTGATTGTTCAATCTACCTCACAGAAGTACTCTGTTAAATGTTAAGGTAAACAAAATAAAAATTAAGGGACATCTGGATCTGTTTCTTTTTTTTCCCTTCATTTTAAAAATGTATTTTAGAAGTATTGGATCGGGACTCGGTATCGGCCAATTCCTAAAATTAAAGGACTCGGACTCGGACTCAGGGCCAGAAAAACCTGATCGGGACATCCCAAGGGTCAGAGCTACGTCCAGACATTTTGTAAATGTGCGTGGAGCAGTCTTTAAACCAAAGGGGAAAGCTTTAAATTCATAAGCGATTCCCTCAAAAGCAAAGCAGAGGCATTTTCTGTTTCCTCCAAATGCCTATATGGAAATAGGCATCTTTTAAGTCTATTGTACATGCGTAGTCTCCAGATCTCACCGACTGGAGAACTTGTCGCAGTGTAAGCATCTTGAACTTAAATGTTTTAATCCTTTTGTTGAGAGTCCTGAGATCCAGAATTGGTCTCAGAGAACTATCCTTTTTGGGCACCAGGAAGTACTTGCTATAGTGGCCGGAGTGCAGCTTGTGCCAAGAGACCACACTAATCACTCCTTTCTGTAACATGGTCGAAAATTCCTCCCTCAGCACGTGTGCGCGTGCAGGGTTGATCTTAGATTGCAGTACCCCTGTAAAGTGGGGCGGTCTCTTAAGCCCCCAGTATAGCTGTCCGTTGTGTCCAGCGCCGCTGAACTCGCGTGTGCTGCGCACCGGCAGTTCATTTATACTCTGTGCAAGCGTAGCTCTCTGGAGTGCAGGCTCCAGCAGCTGCAGCCGGGCGGAGCAGGACAAATTGAGGTCGCTGATTGGTCATTTGCTGACACGCGAGGCAGTTTATCAACGCTCGCGTAGGCGTAGTAAAATTTGACCTTGGCGCGTTCACGCCCGCGATCAAAGGCTTTTGCCGCGGCGCTCACACGGCGCTGACACGGCGTGCCGCGGCGCTCGGATTAACGCGCAGCTATACTGGGGCCTTTAGAGAATTGTAATTTGAGTCTATGACGAATTGTTGTCATGACCCAATCATTTGGTAGGCACACCTCCCAGGCCTGCGCATGTGCACTGAGCCTGGATGGTATGTTGTGTTGCAGCCCGTCACGTTTGAGAGCTAGAGGGGTGACCTTTGACCCCTCTTGCCTTCCTCCGGACAGGCTGGTCGGTCCGACAGGAGATACCGCGAGATCTAGCTCACGTGTCTCGTTGCGGTTCATAGTTAGACCACATTGTTGGTTTATAAAAATCGGACTCGGGTCAAGAACCAGGGCGGTCTGTGCTTTGGTACTTTTGTTTTTATACATGTTTGAAACAGTGTTTATTTTGTTTACACATGCAATGGTCGAGTCACGTTTGGTGCGTACACATATGCCGCTCGCTCCTCGTGGTCTTTTACGAGGGGAGACTGGGCCCAATGGATCAGGTACCCATACCACGTGGGCGGGTAAACCTGTAAGATTGTCAGTTTGTCCTGTTTCATCAGGTCCGAGCCTGCTTTCCGCCTGGGGAGACTGGCGAGATCCTCGGCTGTCCCTGGAAAGTTCCACCGCCACCTGCGGGTCTCTTCCGTGGGAGGCCATTTGTGTTCTCCTTACGGGGGGCAAAGTTATTTCTTGGCAACCCCTCGCGGAGGGCTTCCGCCTGTTTGTGTTTCTATTCCAGTTTGGTCTGGACGCGTTCCAGAGCTCCCCCGAAACGCCCTGTCGAATCGATCGGGTGCTGGAGGAAAATTGGCCTCTGGTTCTCCGGGAGGTCCGATAAGGTCAGCCAGAGATGGCGCTGGGCGACAACCATTTCCGCCATTGCCTTGCCTTGGGAGATGGCTATTGTCCCCATCAAGCGGAGCACGAGGTCTGAAGCCCGGCGGGCCTCCTCCACGGCTTCCGTTGCGACCTGTTCATCTTTTGCTACCTGGACATGCTGTAACTTTTCCGCCAAGTATGCCTGCACCAATGTTGATGTGTTCATTGCGCGAGCCGCAAGGCCTTGAGCTTTGTAGCACTTTCCGAGTTGTTTCTCCGAAGTGCAACAGGCCCTGCTGGGCAGCGTAGGTTTCATTCCTGAGGCGGCGGGGGCTAGGTGAGCCGCCAGAGTCTCCTCGATGGGGGGAGTGCTGTTGAGGCCTACTGCTTCCATTCCCGCCACGTCGAGGAGCCGGGACAATGGGAGCATGATAGAAGCTCCGGGATCCTCCCAGGAACGTTTGAGCTTTGTAAGGAAGTCCGGAAAGATGGGCATCTTCTGTGACGTTGTTGGGTGCTTTGCTTGGAAGTAGCTTCCCGCTAGCCTCATAGCCTGCTGGCGAGGCGCGGGTTCGGCCACTTGATCTGCATAGTATTCGTTGCCCTACGACACAAGTCGAAGAGGGACGGTACCGACAGGTCCGTTCCGGGAGAATGTGCGCCAGGTTCTGGGAGGAACTCATGATTTCTCCCTTGTCACCAAATTCGGCGTCTAAGTCGGACACTTCAGATGTCGAGTCCTCGGTGGCACCCAAGGAATGCGACATTTCGTCCTCTTTGACTCATCCGCTGAATTCCAGGTCCACGTTATCGGGTTCCGGAACAGGGGGAAGCTGACATGCAACCTTGAGCGCCGCGCTTCTAGCCATGGATTTGGCCAGCGCGACAGCCCGTCGTCTCCTCACTGCGGCCGACTTTCGACGGCAGTGAGGGCAAGAGTCGGGGAGTTCCAGCGCCTTCCTTGCGTGCAGAATCCCCAGGCAGACAGGAAAGGCCTCGTGGGTGTCCGTCGCAAAAAGGGAACGGCCACAGCCGCTGGGGCAAGGGCGCGAGCGAGGACTCGTCGTCCTGGTCTTTCTCCTCCTTGTCTTCCGTCTTCCCTTCTCGGGAGCCATGTCCTGAGAAGCGTTGTCTATTCTTCAAAGTTATCTTCTCCGTCGACTTTTCTTTCGCTCAAAAAATCTGCTAAGGTTAGCAGAAGGTTGTGACGTAGTTAGCGCCTTCGAGCAAAAACCTGCGGAAAAGAAGAAAACTTCGAGGGTGAGTAGAAAAATGCCGGACTAGCTTTCGCCAGCACAGCAGTGCGCGGGAAGAATTCTCTGTACACCCAGTGTAGGGAGCGAGCTCACCTCAATCGAGCGATGCGACAACAGAGAGGTCCAGCGGAGTTCAGGTGTTTAAGCGAGGTGAAGGGCAAAAAAGAGGAAGATGGAGGGGCGCTCACCGCCTAAATACCCAGAGGGCGGGGCCTCTGGTGCGGTGGTGACGCCCCTGCCGTGAAGGCGTGAGTATATTCCTTCAGGTAATCGTGCCGGGGCGCAATGCCCATAGCAAGTATGTTGCACCGAGAGAACATGACTGAAAGGGAACTACATTTCTCAATAATAATTACTGTACTTTAAACATTTTCAGATTTCACACAAGTCTTGAGAGTACATAAGACAAGACCATTTTGCAAATATTTAAAAAGGTTAGACTTTGACTTTTTTGTGTACCGTATATGGATGTTTGCCTGCTATGTGTACAGACTTGATTTGAATTAAATTAATAATTGTTTTCAAAGAGAAGCTTTATGTGTCTCTGAAAGTGTTTTACTCTGTCTATCAGTTTATTAAAGGAGCTGTATGTAACATTTTTTATAAACATATTTCTTCACTCTGCCACATCTCCTGACAGACTGATGTTAGCCAGGTAATCTCTGAAAAAAAATGAAAAAAAATTGTCCCCCTCGCTCCTGGTTCTTCTTTAGGTATTTTTATAACACCTTGTGCATTTTCAGAAATATTCCTAATTTCCTCAACATCAAAAGTTTGTCGTCATATTTTATAAAGTTCATCTCAACATTTGACTGCTCTGATTTGTACTTTTAAAACGTTTGAAATTAATTATTACATTCCAGTCCAGATTTGACCTTGGCAAAATGAAATACATAAAAGAAGCATTTCATGTTGAAACTCGTGCCATTTATTCAGAAACCTGAGCCAGGATCTGCATTGTCCAGTCCGCAGCATCCAGACACTGAACAGCAGGTAAATAGACATTGATTGCCGATAATTGTCACCGTGCTCTGTGGATTTGTGCCGGTCTGCAGAAAGGGCAGATGCTATCTTAGTCTTGACCACGGCTGAAGCTAAATGTCATTATCTCAGTCTCACTTGAGTCAGAATAAAGCAGATTGATGAATGACTTTTTTCTGCTGCTTTGTTTGTGTGCACCGACAAATGTCACTCA
>JBBPBX010033680.1:12053-33112 GCA_038048925.1 Garcialebias charrua
ACATATATATTTTATATATATATTAGGGATGTAACAGTACACATGGGTGTACCAAACCGTTTCGGTATGGCACGTTCGGTTTGGTCCACCTATGTACCGTTTCGGTTATTTTTTCACTTATTAAATGTTAGTAACTGGAGAATATATGCGCCACAGAACTAAAATTCCTAGGCGAGTTTCAGCACGACGCTATTATCTTGCAGCACTGAGCTATTATCTTGTAGCACACGTAGCATTAGCGTCCTAGCATGACATTGCGATCTCGTGTTTGGGAACGTTATGGCTTTCTTGTTAAAAAGGGGGGCGGCCGTGGCGTAGTGGTAATGGCAGTCGTCCCCCAATCGGAAGGTTGGAGGTTCGAATCCCGGTTCCCCACACCATGTGTCGTTGTGTCCCTGGGCAAGACACTTAACCCTGAGTTGCTCCCGGTAGGACTGGAAAGTGCCTTGCATGGCAGTCTGCCGCTACCGGTGTATGAATGTGTGTATGAATGGGTGGATGGTTGGTATTGTAAAGCGCTTTGGAGCCCCTCCTAGTGGGCTGTAAAGCGTTATATAAATAAGCTTTCAGTTTTGGGCCCTCTTTTATTTTTGTTGTACATCCTTCCGCTTGGTTCTGTTTTTAGGAAATACGGGATTGCTTTTCATTGTTATGCAGATGACACACAGATCTACGTACCTTTAAAGAAAGCAACTCAGCCTCTCTTCGGTCTCTGTTCCTATGTTTGGAAGATTTGAAGGCCTGGATGGCCCTAAACTTCTTGAAACTTAACGAAGACAAAACAGAGGTGGTGATTTTTGGCAATTCGACTGAAGACTCTCTGTCCGATTGCTCCTTGGCTCAGTATGTCCGGCCAGCAGTGGTGGGATGTAACTAAGTACAAATACTTTGTTACTGTACTTAAGTACATTTTTCATGTATCTGTACTTTACTTAAGTAGAGTTAAACATGGGCACTTTTTACTTTTACTCCACTACATTTTACATGAAGTATCTGTACTTTCTACTACACTACATTTCTATAATGTGTTGAGTTACAAGTTACATTCACGTTGCAGCTTTTTGATTTGTCGTTAGTTTGAAATGATGTCAAGAGGGGAGTTGGTCCATTGAATCACTGCAAAGTGGACAGGTAACATTACACCCGCCTTCAAGAAGAGCTGAATCAATGACATATATTCTAGTATATACATTGAGCTGGGAGCACCCACAGCACCACTAACACACTCAAAATGGATTCCACCACAGAGATTCTGCCAGAAAATACACCAACACCCATGGCCTTATTGAAACATTATTCAAAGACTATTTTAATATTACTGAAAGACTATTGAAAGACTGTTCAGTCAGATTCTGTTCAGACAGATTCTCTCTCCCAAAAGAGCCAGACTGGACTCAAAAAACTTTGAAAACCAACTTCTTCTGAACTTGAACAAGAAATTCTTGCTGCAATATTAAAATGTGTCAGTTCATGATGTTAGGAGACAAGAGATGTCTCCAAATGACTCAACACTCAGGTCCAAGTTTTGAAAATGGTGTCAGGAAGTTAAAATATTGTTCACTATTGACCCATTACAAGGTTGACTTGACAGTATTTTAACTAGAGTTGATGACAAACTGCAGTTGAAATGATCAGATGTTCCTTTGTTAGTTGTGTCTAATGCTCCTTTTTTTCTGTCAGACAACTTTTACTTAAATGTGTTTACTGCAGTTAAAATGACACATTGGTTTGTGTTAAATAAAAACTTTCACAGGTATAATCTTTCTTATTTTGCTTAATGTCATTTAACTCTGTAGGTCATCCCTGAAATTCTGACGCACAGAATCACAAGTCCAAGTGTGAACTGTGTCACAGAGTAAACACAATAAAAACATGTACAGTACTGTATTATCTGCAGCATTGTTCATTAAAATGACTCAACACTATTAATGTATTACAGAAAATATACATACAGTATGCACACTTATGATATTGTAGATCATTGGATTAGGTAATACATTCAGCAAGTACTTTTACTTTAATACTTTTAAGTATTTTTAAAATCAAGTACTTATTTACTTCTACTTAAGTAAAAACATTAATATGGTACTTCTACTTTTACTAGAGTACATTTTTGTCTATTTATTTGTACTTTTACTTAAGTACAGTGTTTGAGTACTTTCTCCACCACTGCCGGCCAGTTGTTACAAATCTAGGGGTCAAGCTGGATGCTGGTCTTAGGCTGGAGTCTCAGATTAAAGCAGTTGTAAAATCCAGCTTTTTTCATTTGAGGCAGCTAGCCAAAGTAAAAGCCATCCTTCCTAGACAGCACTTCGAAACAGCAATCCATGCATTTGTGACCACACGGCTGGATTACTGTAATTCACTTTATGTTGGTATTAGTGATCTGTGTACTTCCCAGCTTCAGAGGGTTCAAAATGCAGCTGCACGACTCTTAACAGGTACACGAAAATTTGACCACATTTCCCCTGTTTTGGCTTCTTTGCACTGGTTACCGGTGCGTTACAGGATTCATTTTAAAATACTTTTATTTACTTTTAAAGCTCTAAATGGCCATGCCCCTCCATACCTGTCAGAGCTGCTGCATTACTACACACCCTCTCGTTCGCTCAGGTCAGCTGACCAGTTGCTTCTGAGGGTACCGAGGACAAAGCGCAAGCTTAGAGGGGACCGTGCTTTCTCTGTGGTAGCTCCTAAGCTCTAGAATGACCTCCCATTAGACATAAGACAGGCCTCTTCACTTGCTGTTTTTAAAGCCCAACACCCACCATGTTTTCCAATTGCATCGCCATTAATATTTATTAGTTTATTTAAAAATAATACAGGAGCGTTTACTTATATTGTGGAGAAATAACACTAAATGTGTTATTTCATGATTTATAGCAGATTTTAGCATGCAGCTCCGGGAAAATCTGCCCCTCTCCATATATGGGCATTCACTTGGGCATTCACGTCACTAAAGTGACGCCTTGGAGTTACAGGCGAGCGAGGGAAAGAAAAAGGAAGCATTTTTAAATACTCCTAAAGCTGCCTGTGTTAATTAATCCTGCTGTCGCTCACTCATATTCTGAGCGAGCATCCACTTAGACATACTAGTTTTATTCGTTTGATCGCGACAAATTCATTCATTTCCGCATTGACTTTTTATTCTCTCCCCCACCCGTGATCAGAAAGGCACCCAGCCTCGCAGCTGAGCTCTGCCCGCGCGCGTGCTTCACTGCTTCCCGCAACAAGGCTGACGAGAGCAAATACATACACTCGAGGGAGCAAATTACACCGGCACGAGGAACTTCAAAGGAACGAGGAACGAGGAGCCAGAGACACGCGCGGCTCGCTCCAGAATGAATGAGAGCAGCAACAGGTCCGCAGCGGTGTTATAAAATAAATAATAAATAAAATCAGAGCGCTGGTCCACACACAAATGCACAAGGAAATATGCAGGAAATATGCACTTTTAACGCACTCTCTCTCATAAACCTCCATGGAAACTCACTCCTACCTTCTGCCTTCTGGGTGGAGATCATGTAACAAAAGGCATGACCCTTCGGGACTTTTCGGCCAGGTTTCCGGATTCATTCGGGAGTGGGTTGTTTTTTTTTTTTTTTTTAACCCTCGCCTGGCCCAAATGCAAAAATGAAAATAAAATTCATAAAATACTACAGTAATTCTCCAATATGGTGAATTGTTACTGTCACGGTGGGTGTTGTCCTTTAAGTCTCTTCTTAAAACCCATCTTTTTTCTTTGGCTTTTGGTACAATCTGAGATGTTTTAACTTTGTTTTATTGTTTTATTGTATTCATAATTTATTATTTTAGTACTGTTTTTAGTCCCTTCCATTTTATGATTGTATTGTATTTTGTGATTGTGTGTACAGCACTTTGGTCCTGTTGGGTGCATAAAGTGCTCTATAAATAAAGTTGGTATGGTATGGTATGGTATTTTACCATGTCCTGGATGACTGAGGATCGTCACTAGCGTATCATTATTGGTAAGCGTGAAGGAGATTAGTGGGTTCCCTTTAATGGTGGAGTTGACCTTGAAATTTTCCCATAGAGGCCATTTTTGATCTTTGTCTGTTTCCTATCGTTGAATGATGAAGTGAGCCGTGCAGAGCTTTGTACAGTATGTTGTTAACCCCTTAAAAAAGGCATTGTTCTTAGAGTCAATTTGTTGATCAGCCACTCCAAGGGAAAGTTCACCCCTGTTCCATGTTTTCTCCATGTATTTAAAAAGGTCAATGATCAGGCCTGTCTGTGGCTGGTGAAACTGAAGTTAGCTTTCCAAAAAAAATGTGATTCTTCACCATTAATTCAAGATTTGACAAGGAAACCAATTACTTTTTCACTTACCCAAGATTAGTTTAGATAGCTTTTTCTGCTAAAAAAAATAAATTTAAAAGAGCATTGTATGGCCTCAGGTTCACTAATATTTAGGTGACAAAAAACTATGAAAAATAAGAAATATTGTAAGAAGGAAATTAATAAATTATTATTAAGTATTTAGTGTAATAGTCCTCGCTCACAAAAAAAACTTGTAATTCTTATATATATTTTTAAAACGGATACTTTTAAATCTGTCTTTTAGGATCATCTCTAACCTGCACTGCACTTAAAAGAAATGACAAAGTCAGAGAACAAAATGCACTTAGATACTGAGTGGGAGTGACGTTGAGATTGATTCAGTTGTTTTCCACGAGTATGGAATGGAAAGAGGTAGAAAGGTCGAGAAGGTAAAGTGATTTGGAAGGACAGGGAAATGGAAGACAGGGCACAATAGATAGAGATATAAAGTGACAAAAAAGAAAGAAAAAAGTCTGAAAGAGAAAAGTGAGATGGTGTGATAACAGCAGTCACAGTGGAACAAAGAGAGCAGAATAACAAAATCCAGGGTGACTGCAATGAGATCAGCTGGGAGCACGGCTGGATGGAAAACTTCTTATCGCTCGCTGCCAAGAGGCAAGGATGGGCAATAATGTTTTTGATTCTTTTTTAATGGTTTGTGTCTCTAATACCAAATTATTTCATGAACCAACGTAGGAAAGAGTGGGTGCTGGTATTAAAGGGCCAAGGCCACATATGCACAGAGGATCCAGGGTCAATTCACTCCACAAGCATGTGGAGAGGCATTAAGTGTATAACATATTATAAGAGCAGAGNCCAGGGTCAATTCACTTCACAAGCATGTGGAGAGGCATTAAGTGTATAACATATTATAAGAGCAGGAGTGAGCGATGCCCTATGAGCCCATCACTGCCTGATGCCCTCAACAAGTTCTACACACACTTAAAATACCCAAACAGACCACCCAGCACGAGACTCACCTCACCACCAGAATAAGAGCTTCTCAGCGTGACCTCAGCCGAAATGAGGAGTACTTTCAGGAGGATTAATCCTCACAAAAAGGAACTGACCCAGACAACATACCCAGGAAGATGATGAAAGACTTTGCCAATCAGTGAGGTGCTGGCCGACATCTTTAACACCTCACTCACCCTGGCAACAGTTCCTATCTGCCTGAAGACTGCCACCATTAAGTGTCCTTGGGTGTCCTGAAAGGCGCTTTTAAATAAAATGATTTATTTTATTATTATTATTATTATTATTATTATTATTACCATCATCCCAGTCCCAAAAAGCTCGACAGTGACTGGTCTGAATGATTAACGGCCAGTAGCCCTTAAACTGATGGTCTCTAAATGCTTCAAAAAACTGGTCATGACCCACATCAAAACATCCATCAACATCAACGAGGACCCTCAACAGTATGCATACAGCAAGAACCGATCAACAGAAGACACCATCTCCTCTGGTCCACACTGCTCTCACCCACCTGGAGAAGAAAGACTCCTACGCCCATATGCTCTTTGTAAACTTCATGTCTGCCTTCAGTACCATGATCGTCTAAACCCTGGTGGACAAATTACTCACACTAGGACTAAGCCCCTCCATTTGTAACTGGGCATTAGACTTCTTAACAAACGGACCTCAGTCAGTGAGGATCCACAACTTTTCCTCCTCCACCATAACCCTCAGCACTGGCTCCCCTCAGGGATGTGTGTTGAGACCTCTCCTGTTCACTCTGCTCACATATGAATGTACACCTACCCATCTATGCTGTCACAATGTGAAGTTTGCAGATGATACAGCGGTGGTGGGATGCATCACAAACAATGATGAGTCCAGCTACAGGCAGGAGGTGGAACACCTGGAGAGCTGGTGCAAGAGAATAACCTTCACATCAATGTGAAGAAGACAAAGGAGATGATTGTGGACTTCAGAAGGAACAAACACACCCACACCCCACTGAACATAAGAGGATCTGCAGTGGAAGTGGTCTCCAGCTACAAGTACTTGGGTGTACACATGAATGATAACCTCAGCTGGAGCAACAACACCACCAGCCTGATCAAGAAAGGTCATCAGAGACTCTACTTCCTCAGACGGCTGAGACGAGCTGGTCTGAGTAGCCCAGTCCTCACCTCCTTCTACAGGTGTGCAGTGGAGAGCATCCTGTGCTCCAGCATCAACGTGTGGCATGGAGGCTGCACAGCTGCAGAAAGAAAAGCTCTGCAGAGAGTGGTGAAGGCTGCACAGAAGTCTGTTGGAGTCAGCCTCCCAACTATCACAGACATCTACACCTCCAGATGCAGAAAGAGGACCACCTGCATCATGGAAGACCCCACTCACCCAGCAGACACACTTTTTGCCCTGCCCCCCTCATGCAGGAGGTTAAGGATCACTAGACTGAGGAACAGCTTCTACCCTGAGGCTGTTAGACTCATGAATATCTAACCAGGATAATCACTGTGAAAAGTCACATCATGCTGCTGTGTTCATTCACACTCATCTGCTCACACAGACTCATGTTCATGCTGCTGTTCGACATGTGGTTTTTGTATTACTAGTGCTTAGTGTATTTTTAGTTAACATTTTCTTAGTTCATATCTTAGATCTTTTTACAGTTTGTCTTTTACATTTTAATACTTTTGTTGGATGTCACTGGGACCCTGTGTACACAATTTTGGTCCACCATATGTACCACATGTGGTGTGTATGACAAATAAAGAACATTGAATCATTGAACTATATTAGATAAACGTCAAAAAGTAATTTCTGTATTCCATATTATCTGTAATTATATATTCTAATTACCCTGATGCATGCTCAATATGCTATATATTCTATACCTAATTTTCTTCTATAGAGTCAGAGTCAGAGAGTCTTTATTGTCATTTGCACCGCATGTGATACATGTGATGAAAACGAGATTATGTACACGGGGTCCCAGTTACATCCAACAACAAATGCAAGAGAAAAACAGTAATAACATCTAGAATTAACTAAGAAAAACATCAACTAGTAATACACTAAGCCTAATATAGTGGAAATAAACAGCAGCACGAACATGAGTTTGTATGAGCAGATGGTCACAGATGAACACAGACCTAAAACCTAAAAGACCTAAAAGAATCAGATACTGTATTATTAATTTAGACCACCATAGATTAGACTGTGCCAACTTCTATGGCTGCTGTTTCATGAAAGAGTTTATACTGTAAGCCAGTGGCCAACAGTGACCATAAGACTTATGCTTTCAGTTTGGATGGAATGGTCTGGGCTTGGGGGCCACTGTGTGTCTGTGGCTCCAGTCCTCCCTGTGTTACCATCATGTCCTGTGGGGGCGGGCCTGTGGGTCCCCACATTTACTATTGAACATTATTATGGAGAAATCTTATAGTGACAAACATGTTCACACAGGTGTTTAGATTCAGGTGTTCATCAGATACACACTCTGGTTGTGGTGGCCACTAAATATATCTTGCCATATTTATATGGCAATATATTTCATCATCATGCCATGATCTCCAGCTCTCACTGAAACAGTTTGCAGCTGAGTGTGAAGCAGCTGGACTGAGAATCAGCACTTCCAAATCTGAGGCCATGGTCCTCAAGTCAGAAAAGGGTGGATTGCTCTTTTCGGTTTGAGGTTCTGCCTCAAATGGAGGAGTTCAAGTACAAAGTATCTCGGGGTTTTGTTCACCATTGAGGGAATGTGAGATTGGTGCAGTGCCTGCAATACAGGTATTGCAGACTCTGTGCCGTTTCCATTGTGGAGGAGAGGGAGCTGTGCTGTAATTCAAAGTATCTCGGGGTTTTGTTCACCATTGAGGGAATGTGAGATTGGTGCAGTGCCTGCAATACAGGTATTGCAGACTCTGTGCCGTTTCCATTGTGGAGGAGAGGGAGCTGTGCTGTAATTCAAAGCTCTGTTTTCTGGTCAGCCTACATTCCTACCCTCACCTATGGTCACACTCTCTGTAGTGACTGAAAGAATGAGATTGTGGATACAGACAGTTTAAATGAGTTTCCTCTACTGTCTCACCCTAAAGCTTTGTTCATACTTCATGCAAGACGTGCGGCTGCGGCCTAGCGATGACGTAATTGCGTGTGTGTCACCGACAGCATTGAGTGTTTATACTTGGAATAGACGTGGGGGATACATTATAGTAATCCCTCCCTCTTCCCTCCCACTGCAAACGTAACGCGCACAGCTTATATGACTGATGATGGATGGAGGAAGTTTTCTACAGTTCACAACGAAAAAATTTTATGCGCAAGCGGCAAAAGAGATGCTTCTCAGGTTGGATGACGAGTCAGAGGACGAGGATGAAGAAAATGACCTTATACTTATGTTATTGACCGCAAACATGGAAAGACGACGCGAACGGCGTTGGCACGTTCGCCCGCTGAACAGGACCAGATCTACACAAGGCGAGTTTAGCTTGAAAACTATCCATGTCAAAGCAAAAACAACAACCGGCTTCTGGAAGAGTAGCGGTGTGATACACCATACTGTATATTGACATCCAGACAAAAAACGCATACAAACTTTGAACCAATCACACGCTCCGAGCCGCATCCTCCGCGTCTCGCAGTGCTGACTGGGGGCAATGTATAGGACACCTGTCACCGGGGGATCGCAGCGGCAGTGCAGACGGAAGTTGCGCAACTTTTTTTCTCTCAACAGTGGGTAAAAGATGTGCGACAACAAGTATAAACCAGCCTTTAGAGATAGGGTGGGACTTTCACTTATCCAGGAGAGATTCTGAGTAGAACTGCTGCTCCTCCACATCGAGAGGATTGAGTTGAGGTGGTCCCACCATCTGGTAAGGATGGTCCCTGGGTACCTCTCTAGGGGGATACTTTGGCCATGTCCGACTGGGAGGAGACCCCAGGGAAAACCCAGGACACGCTGGAGTGACTATGTCTCTTGGCTGGCATGGGGATGCCTTGGAATCCTCCCAGAAGAGCTGAAGAGGTGGCTGTGGAAAGAGATGTCTGGACCTCCCTGCTCAAGCTGCTGCCTCCAAGA
Organism: Garcialebias charrua; assembly: GCA_038048925.1. Lineage (NCBI taxonomy): Eukaryota > Metazoa > Chordata > Actinopteri > Cyprinodontiformes > Rivulidae > Garcialebias > Garcialebias charrua. Next base: position 21,427 of record JBBPBX010033680.1, read on the forward strand.
CCTGACTTTGGAACAAGTGGAAGATGATGGATGGATGGATGGATGGATGGATGGATGGATGGATGAATGGATGGATGGATGGAAGGATGGATGGATGGATGATTTAATAACTATATTTTCATAAATAATAATTAAAAAAATATATGCCCAACTGAAGAGTAGCTTATAGAGAAATTGGCAAAAAAATAAGAAAAAAAGTACATTGAAAATGTTTTTATAAAATAAAAATGTAGATTTTAAAATTCATTCTTTGTTTGTATGTTATGTTGTATGATCCAATCCTCAGTCAGAGATGAACGTCACATCAAATAAATAAAACCTGTCATCCCACCAACTTCATGTTCCGACTTCAGAATTAGCAGGTTCACAGATTTTCACCAGTGAAAAGAAAAGTACTTAACAAGAGCAAAATCTTTTTATTTGACCCTGGGTGGTACCAGCCCTAATGGATCTGCTTTTATCCAGGACAAGCTGAACAATATGCAGTTATGGAATAGACATCATGCATTATAGGAGGTTTGCTGAGGCTCAACGTGCAGCCGTTCATTGTGTAATGACTTCTGCATGATGAAACTAACATGATGTTGGCTGTCTGTTTCAGGCCTTCAATGTGCCTACTGTTTCTGATGGAAACTATAAATGCAGCTCTTCTCTTCCTCACTACAACCCCCTGAGGAATTATGTTTTAGATGTGAATTACAACTTTATACTGGATTTGTTGGAGCATAAAAAAGTCTCACACAGCTGTACATGGCCCACTGGGCCCCATTTAGACTGTGTCCCTTGTTCTTCAGTTTGAAGATGGGCTGTGAGATAAGTAATTTAAAAATCTGTCAGAATCTTAAAACAAGTCTTTGATTTCCAGCATTATTCTATGACAACATTTTTAAACAGTGCCTTTTGTGGTAGATTTATTTATGTATTTATCTGTCATCCACAAAGTTTATGATCAAGAAAACAAAATATTATTTGAGAACTCTAGTCATGGTTAATACATAAAATCTCATTTGCTTGGTGTATCTAAAGTTTGTTGGTGAACCTCTCCAGCCTGTGTACTGCAGGCTTTTATGGTCTGATGTCAGAACCTACTGACATTCTTTGTTGTCATTGCAAAGATTCATGTTTATGTCAAGTCATGCTGTGTTCTCTCTCTGCCCTGCTAACTTCTCCCTTCTCATCACTCAGCTCCCCTGTGTCACTCCCAGTCTACACCTGCATGCTGCGCTTCTTGCGCACTCCTCAGTCTCTGCTTCCCTGCAAAGATTATCTGATCGCCTTGTGCCAGAAGAAATCCAGCCTTCTGTTTCTGATCTCTTGTTGTTGACACCCTTCATAACCACGGATTCCTCACCTCTACCTTGCCCATGACAGATAACTTCTGCCCAGTGGATATCTGGACCTCACCTCTCACTCTGCCTACAGACCACTGATACTTCCTAAAACCTCAGATAAGCCTTGCCCTTTCTGCCTGAATGACCCACGCCTGTATCTTGACCGCAATCTCAGACCTGGGACTCAAAGTTAGGAGTTAGAACCATCCTCCACAAACTGAAGAGGAGCTGTTGTTGGACTTTCCAGGTCACACTCACATGTCATGTGATCTGGCTAAACCTCTGTTCATCTGAACCGTCCCTCCCTCTGACTTCATCGCAGCTGCTGCATCACCACCTGTGATCAAACGCTGCAGGTTATCATAACTCAGTCACTAACATGTTCTCTCCACCTGCAGAGTTTCACCTGATGTCTACCCTTGGGGTTCCCTTTCCTGACAAATATTTAATAAACCGTTTCATTCGTTGTTGCTGTTGTTGTATTTCCAGGACCCCATGGTGAATCATGACAGTCATGGCCATACCAGGAAATGACAAACTAGTGTTAATCCTGTTAATGAGGCTGGATTAATATCTGCTTGATGATTTAACTTTCAGGATGTCCACTTCAGTTTTTGTCCATCTTGGAGTGTACACAGCTGAAACAATTTTATTTTTTATTATAGACCTAAACAAACCTCTTTTGATCATAAAAAGTAAATGTGCTTTTTGATTATCTCCAACATTTTTTGGAGTTATTTAGTTATCCATCTATTATTTTTTACCCGCTTCTTCCAATTTGGGTCATGGGAGTTGCTGGTGCCCATGTCCAGCAATCACAAGCCGTTTTTGCACTGCACAGCCCTCCTTGGCCCAGCCCGGCCCAGGCTGGCCCTTAGTCCAGCCTGGGCCGCCCTCGTTCATTTCGCATTGTGCGGAGGGCCACTTTGAAGTGGGTGGAGAGTTCTCTTGAAGTGGGTGAGAAGTTCTTTTTCTATTTGTTAGCTGACTATATACGTTAGTGTTACTGAGTTTAATTTCTGTTAATAACTGATTACAAATCAGCGTATTTTACATGTGCGTAGCCAGGATATTCTAAGGGGCAATTCCTTAAAAGCAAAACTGGAACTAAATATTGCAACATACCCGATGGTCCAGTGGTTAGAGTGTTAGGTTTCCGTTCCAAGCCTTTTCTCAACTCGGGTTCGAATATCACTCGGGACAACTCATTTTACGTTTGTCTTTTATTGGAGAAAAAATAGAAGAAGTTTGTGTTATGCGTGTGGTTAACACAAACTCCTTTTTTTTCTCCAATAAAAGACAAACGTAAAATAAGTTGTCCTGAGTGAGATTCGAACCTGTGTCAAGAAAAGGCTTGGAACAGAAACCTAACGCTCTAACCACTGGACCATCGGGTATGTTGCAATATTTAGTTCCAGTTTTGCTTTTAAGAAATCGCCCCATAGAAAATCCTGGTTACGCACATGTAAAATACGCTGATTTGTAATCAGTTATTAACAGAAATTAAATTCAGTAACACTAACCTATATAGTCATCTAACAATTTTTTTAGGGGTTTCTGTAGTTAAATTTTAATGAAATTCAGCTCGCGCTGAGGTTGTTGTTAGAACGAGTTGATGACTCAACATGCAGCAGTCCAGCCCTTGATGCAAACAACGAATCAAATTATGAGCAGTACATGACATCAAACTGGGCCCGGGAGCTCGGCCCGATCAGAACCACCTCTGGGCGGGTTCCAAAACGAGGGCTGACGCCGGGCGGAAAAGGCAAATGCGAACATGACGAACCCGGGTTAGAAGGCGGGGCGGGCCGTTGAGGGCTGTGCAGTGCGAAAACGGCTACGGTGTGAGAGGCAAAGTTCACCCTGGACAAGTCCCCAGTCCATCACGGGGCCACATAGATACAAACAATCATTCACTCTCTCACGACTACCTAGTGACAATTTAGAGTTACTAATTAGCCTAACATACATGGTTTTGGTCTGTGAGAGGAAACCGGACTACCCAGAAAAAAAACCATGCATGCACTGAGAGAACATGCAAACTCCACCCAGAAAACCCTCCAGACTGGGATTTGAACTGGCAACCTTCTTGCTGAGAGGCAGCAGCTCTACCAGTTGTGCCACCATGCTGCCCATGTTATTTAGTTAATACCATGAAATATCTTCTAAATATAATTCTGTGTGTGTATGTATACATTGAGCATCTAATGCGTGTGTGCGCACACACATTCATTTAACACATGGATTGGTAGCACACGTTAGAGAAGGAAGGCCTGTGATCTGAAGGTTGCCAGTTCAACTACCCATACTAACATCAAAATGTGTGTGGGAATGGTGAGACACCCACACCTGCCTCCACCTTCATTTCATTTCCCCACTCTGGACCCTTGATCATGACCCTTAATTCCCAGCATCTGCTCCCCTGGGTACCCTAGATGGCAGGTCTCTGTTCCACACAGAGGGCTGTGGTAGCTCAATGGTTGTGTCAGGAAGGGAATCCGGCGTAAATATTATTGCCAAGTCTTTGTGTGAGTTAGTTTGCTGTGGAGACCCATGAAGATGAGAGCACATGAAAGAAGAAGAACAATAAAGACACATCTCCCCCTACTCTTCCACTTGGGTGGTTTTGATTCACTTCTAGCTTGGGTCATCTACCAGATCAAAAAGGCGTTCAATACAAGATCAACTGTTTTCTGTTACAAATAAAGTCCAGGGGCCTCATGTATCAAAAACCTGCGTGGATTTCCTACTGAAAAGTTACGTACGGTGAAATCCAGAAAAGTGTCTACGCACAAAAAGATCCAGATTTATCAAACTGTGCGTACACCTGAATCCACGCACATTCCTTTTGTACATCACAATTGACGTGGAACTGAGCGCACGTGAGACACCTCCCCTGACACGCCTACATTTACATATGTTAAACAGATGCAAATTACTTCCTGCATGTGTGAAGGACATGTTTGTTTGATCCCTGCGCGATCAGAAATGATTTCTAGATTCGGGAAAATAATGAATTCAATATAATATGAGTGAGGACAAACATCCTAAGTAAGAATAGTAATAAAATGTGTTCATCATGCAAAGAACGAGTGATTGTCGGTATTTGTGTGCGCGCGCACCCTGCTGTGGTGCGCGAACCGGCTCATTCATTCATTCTGTGTGGAAATATTAACTTTGCGCACGAGTTTATTACCATTATTACTGTAAACACAGAGGAACTTACTTGGATGTTTGCTAGAACATAGATCTTTGTTTATGTAGATGATGTGAAGAAACGTGTCTGTGCGTCTTGGTGGAGACTTTTCATGACATGATGTTGGAGTCTCCAGACGCAGCGCGCGCCCCGCAGCCCTGTGCGCAGTCTGTCTGTGAAGCTTTTGCTCTCCTACAAGTTATATAAGGTGTACTTTCACGTGTCATTTTGGAGAAATCTACAATAAACGCAGATAATGAAACACCTCCAGCTGCCGTGTCGACACCGGTGAGGGTGCGCGCGCGCTCCAAGCGCGACCACTCAGCCTTTGGAATCGATGAGACCATTGGACATGATCCGGCTTTGTGTGGACTGGACTGCACAGTCCCGATCGACCTGCAGCCCCCTCTGTGGAACAGTTTGACCGCTGCTTCTGTATGCACGCGTGATGCACGGCTCCCCAGAGCGCAGCAGTAGTGCCAAACTGGAAAATTATTATTTCTGAAAACGGCTGATAAGCCATATCCTAGATCGGAAAACTATATCTGTTTCTAAATAAATGCTCTGCGTGTTACACTATTTATTATAACCTCCAGTAAGGCTGAATGAATCCGTTCCTGTTAAATTTATTTTTGGCACAACGTTGCGCGTCCTTTATTCCACTGCGTCATGTGGATGTAATACTTGTTAATCGTGTGTTTGGAGGGAATATTAATCATTTTCACATCTTGAACTGTTAATAATAATAATAATAATAATAATAATAATAATAATAATAATAATAATGAATTCAATTTATAACGCACTTTTCATTAATGGAAATCTCAAAGTGCTACAAGGTGCAACATATTTGAATGTCAATAAGACAAATAATAAAACAATTAAAATCAACAACAGTATCAACTCAGATCAAAAGTAGAATCATGAGGAGTAAAGTATGCTCGGTTGAAAAGAAAGGTCTTCAAGCCGCTCTTAAAGTCAACCACAGACTGTGGGGCTTCAGTTTCTCTGAAACACCTGTAAGTGTCGCCAAAGGAACAAGAACCACAGAAACGTGCGTACGCCTGCTCGGGAGCTTGCGTGGATATGTACCTGGATGCGCATATATTCACGTTCAGTTCAGTTTTGATACATACAGGCTTTTGCGTGGTAAGTGACGTGCGCAATGTTTTTGTGCGCACGCATGGTTGATACATGAGGCCCCAGTTGATCTTGTATTGAACACCTTTTTGATTTATCATGTCATGGACGACTGAGAATCTTCACCAGCATATGTCCTCTACCAGAGGACTGGGCGTTTGAGGGTTCTATTCCTAGGACTGCCCTTTTCTGGACAAAGAGCTCTGTTCTTCTTGGGATCTGTTGGAGCCACTCTTCTAGTCACAACACCGATTGCTCCAATGACCACTGGGACTACTGACACTATTACTCTCCTACATCTATTACCTCTTTCAACTATTGGTATTTCTCAAGCTGCTCCTTCTTGATGATGTTACAGTAACTTGGGTTTGCTACATCAATCACCATTATTTTCTTATCTTGCTTGTTGAGCACCTTAGTGTCTGATTGGTTAGCCATCACCAGAGGAAAATGTTCACCCTCACAGATAGCCAAGCTGCTGTTAGAGGTCTCCAAGGGTCACAGTTTATATCATTGCTGGTTTGGGAGTATGCTGAAGCAGTCAGTCAACTGGGGAGATACAACAGTGTTACTATTAAATGGGTATATCAGAACATATTAGTATTAATGGTAATGAAAGAGCTGACTACCTTGCAAAAGCTGGAAGTCAAGCCCACTTACTTTTGGAATGACCATCACAAATACGTGATCGCAATCCCAAAGTTGTTGGTGATCAAGTTGGCCTACATGTCATAATCTGCTGTTTAATGTTTGAACCCACGTGCAGAAAAACAGACTGGCTCACAAATGTAAAATGAACAATGATTAATTTAACAAAACAAAAACCAGAAGCCTGACACTACAAACCTGACCCAGTTCCACCAGTTCTATCAATAAGAATTAAGCTAAAGGTGAGCAAACTACTGTCCGAAGCTTGGTGATGGATCCCCAAAATGCTTGAGCTAAGTCTTACATTGAAAGGCACTACTACCAAATACTAACAACTAGGGATGGGGCCGATTCGATCCAGTATTGGTATCGGCCTCCGATACCAGCATAATTTATGTTTCGGATTTTTCCGATCCAACCTTCAGAAATTTCCTATCCATGATGCATGTCTGTGTCTGCTGAAACTTCTCATGTAATTCCCTGCCAGCTGCTCTGCACGTTGGCTTCAAACTATGGAATGGATTTCCTGAACTGAGGCGTGTCTCATGAACCCAGAGTAATAAGAACCACCTCACATTCAGGAAATCCATTTCATAGTCTGCAGCCAGCTAAAATGTGCAGTAGTGCTGTGGCTAACACCAACTTTTCATTGAAACATGCCCACTGTGTGGAAGTATTTTACACTAAACACCGCAAGACGGTAACGTGCAATGTTTGCAGAGCCATAGTGCCACATTAAATTGTGGTAAAGTTAGTTTTATGTTAGACAGTCAAGCTCCGTGGCTTCAGCGGGACACTCCTCTCGCTCAATCCATAGAAGGCATCCCGACCCCGGCCAACTGCGCCTAATCTGACCTGCTCAGTCTGCCCATCTCGGAGGAGGGGCAGACTGAGCACGGCTGATCGAAATCAGACTGCCTGCTTCGGACTGAACAAGATTAGTGCCCTGCTGAAGCCCCGGAGCTCGAATGTTTACCAAGAAGTTGCTAAACTTCATCGTAATTAATGACCAGCCACTACCCGCTGTAGAAAATGAAGGATTTTGCAGCTTGATACTTGCAGCCAAGATCTATTTACTCTCCAGGAGATATTTATCATTACAACTGTAGACAATCATAAGACAGCATTGAAAATTGCAAGAAAAGTATATTTAAATAAACAACACAAAACAGCTACATTATAAAGCAATGTAAAATACTAAAAACAGGAAAATGTTTGTGTTGGTTTATGCCATGAACTTAGCAGACATGTAAAGCCATTTAAAAATTTTTTAAATTAATTTAAAAGAAACAAAATAAAAACAGCAAAAAGAAAAAAAAAGATTGAATGAAAAGAGTGCAGAAAGAAAAAACAAATTATTATATCTGCCCCTTATTTAAAATATATATATAAAAAAAGAAGTCAATAAAATTAATCACCTTAATATCCACTTTAAAGCTAGGAATAAAAATAAAAATAAACATGTTTTGTGTCAGCAGTATTTAGTTCTAACTTTATCCAACATTAATAAAACTTATCTCAAGTTGCCTTTTTGGACATGCATGCATGTATTTGTGCCAATTGTACTTGAGAGGAGATTATTATAGCCTCATATACAGGGCTGGCCCAAGCCTCCATGGGGCCCTAAGCGAAATTTGTTTGGGGCCCTCTATTTCTGTTAATAATGTAGATTACTGCAATAAACAGTCAGATGATCAGCTCATTCACCCACCTAACATAAACTCATTGCAACTCTGACAGCCCTGTTTACATTATCCTATATGTATCATCTAGTGCAGAGGCGTCAAACTCATTTTCATTGTGGGCCACATCAAGATCATGAATGTCCTCGAAAGGCGGGACATGGCAGAATGCATTGATAAAACGACCTACTTTGTATTAACAAACTGGTAAAATATAACTTTCTCTGCATTCAATGACTACTTCTAAAAATTAAATATTTTATGTTTGAGTAATTTGGCATTATAAACATAAAAACTGATTTGATTTGACTAATAAAGTAATACTGAAGCACACAACTGTTATCTTGAAGTTCTGTCTCTGTAGAGTCACAGAAATGGTTATGGCGGGCCGGATTTGGCCCATGGGTCTTGAGTTTGACACGTGATCTTGTGGTACTAAAAGTAACAAAAGAAAAAAAAATCACCAGTGTGCAATGTATTTTACAGCAAAAGGGTTGTCTGGTTTATTACCTTTGGTTTTAAAGAACTGCAACAGTAATGTTCAAAAGTAATTTTTAGTGCAAGATGAACAACAAACAACATATAAAATAACCTAGATGCAAAAAAATAAATTAAATTGTGGAAAAACAGACTAAATAAATTAAAATAACAAATATAAAGGAAATACTTAAGATAAGATAAGATAGAACTTTATTGATCCCACAGGAAATTGTTGTGCCAGAGTACTTTAAATAATGTAAATTAACAATTACTTGAAACCACATAAAATTGTTTAATCATTACCAAATTTTTTTTTAAATCCACTTAGGGGGCCCCCTGGTGGCCCCGGGGCCCTAAGCAGCCGCTTAGTTCGCTTATGCCTTGGGCCGGCCCTGCTCATATACAAAGTAAAATCAATAATGATGATGATATCGGAAAGGTATCCATATCGGCTGATATCAGATTTGGGAATCGGGATCGGATCGGAAGTTTAAAAAAAAAGTGGATCGGTTTATCCCTACTACACTAAAAACATTATTATTGACTGAAGAACATAATTTAAAAAGTCTCTAACATGATCTCTCATTACTTGTGTAGTTAGGAAATGAAAATGATGTTGGGAATCTATCTACACTTACATAAAGCAAAGGAGGTATCATTTGATCTTACGTTGAACAGTAAATAAATCTTCCCCCATCCCGTGTGTTGATTGGCTCCATCTTAAATACAAACTCAAATTGAGAATCTCACTTTTAATGCAAAAAGCTCTCAAAACCTAAGTCCCATCTTACATTAACCTTATTGTTCCATATTTTCTTAACAGAGCAATTTACTTCCAGCCTGCGGGTTTACTCGTGGTTTCTAGAGTTTCTAAAAGTAGAATGGGAGACAGAGCTTTCAGTTACCAGGCTCCTCTCTTTTGAACCCAACATTCAGTTTCTGTCTGTGAGGCTGACTCTTGTCTTCTTTTAGGACGTTCCTTTTTGATAAATCCTAAAGTTTGGTGTGGGTTTCCTAATAATAATAATAATAATCATTTTATTTAAAAGCGCCTTTCAGGACACCCAAGGTATCCCTTAGTTATGCTACTGTAGGCTAGAGCTGCTGGAAACCATGTTGACCACATTTCCTCACTTTGCTGGGTTTACTCACTCTGTGCTCCTTGTTTTTAATTTGAAAATATTTCATCATTTGCCCATTGGTCTATTTGTGTCTTCCCATAGAAACCTGGAGCTCCATTTATGTTTGTCTTCTTTCTGCCATCTCAAACTACAGCCGGCTGAGGCAGATAGATGCTGATCAGAGTCTGGTTCTGCTGGTTTCTTTTCAATGACACCAATGAGTTGCTCGGGACGGGATTGCAACAAAGAGAAGATTTGATTTAATCAGCTGGTTTCCTATAACCGGGTTTAATGGACTGTAAATTGATTTAATAATTTAAGCTTTTTTTTTATTATCATTTTGTATAGTACTCTTAAATGACTTTTGTTGTCATAAGGCCTATGTAAATAAGTTGAATTGAAATGAAAAGTTTATTAACAAATTGATTCCCTTTTTATTTTCCTGTGTGCAATAATGTTAATATATGTTATGAAAAACATTTTAGACATGAATTTGTTCTACTTTTAATCTTCCATACATGTTGTTTGCTGCCTTACACATTTCTGCCCCGCAGGGAGCATGTTAACACACAAGGGGAGGGTTTCTGCATGTCTCTTGTGTTTTTCACTGCATGAATTTTTCAGCAGATGCACAAACAGACACATACAGTTTGATGCTACTCATGTTCATCTTTAAAACATTTTTTTCTGCTTACCTGAAGCAAGTCCACAGTGTTTGCATGGCACGACACAACTGTTTGCACAATTTGCATTTAGTAGTCAAAGTCAAAGTCAAAGTCAACTTTATTGTCAGATCTGCAATATGTACTGTACAGGACATACACAGGACCGAAATTGCGTTTCTCTCAGTCCCTCGGTGCAACAGTAAACATCTAAACATTGAAACACTGAAACATATAATAATAGACATAAGCATAAAATAGTAAAACTAACACTGTCCTGAGTTTTTTTTTTGCATAGTGGTATAAGAGTATGAAAATCCACACCAACTCTAAAACTAAAACATTAAACATTTAATGAACATAATACTGTCCTGAGTTTTTGCATACTAGCACAAAAAAAAGAGTATAAAAAGTATAACTAAAATAAACTAAAGGTTTCTAGCATTGACATTTGCAAAGTGGCAAAGCAGCGTATGAGTCAATGTACACAGTATATGTATGAGGTAGTAGTTGATGTTGTTGTAGAGGCAAAAAGTGGCATATGCAGTAAGGCACATTGGGCATCCCTAAATAAGACCGTTCAGAGCACACTGTATATGTACCAGCAGTGGTGTAGATATTAGAGTAGTGTAAATAAATGTAAACAGTAGTAATTACATGTAAGCAGTAGTAATAAAAGTAAACAGTATTAATAAATGTAAACAGAGAATGTAAACAGTATTATGATTATAGGCAGTGATGTAATACAGACATTAGTGCAAGTATGAGAAGTAGTGCAAACTGTATGAGCACATGACCGAGAGTTTAGTGAAAAACTTTGTGTTGAGTGATAATGTGTGAGAAAGTTTTAGTGTTAAGGCAGTTCAAATGGGAGGGGGGGCAGAGCAGGCAGAGTGTTTAGCATTCTGACTGCCTGATGAACAGAGCTGTCTCTCAGTCTGCTGGTTCGAGCCTGGAGACTCCTCAGTCTCCTCCCTGATGGCAGTAGTCTGAAGCAGCTGTGTAGTGGGTGTGTGGGATCACCTGCCATGCGGTGGGCTTTCCGAGTGAGGCGTTTGCTGTGTAAGTCCTGCAGTGAGGGCAAGGAGGTGCCCACGATCTTCTCAGCTGCTCTCACAATGCGCTGGAGGCTCTTGCGGCAGGATGCAGTACATGCACCAAACCACACAGTGATGCAGCTGGTCAGGACACTTTCTATGGCACCTCTGTAGAAGGTGCTCATGATGGGGGTTGAAGCTCCAGCCCTTTTCAGCTTGCGGAGAAAGTAGAGACGCTGGTGAGCCTTCTTTGCCAGTGCTGCAGTGTTCCTGCTCCAGGACAGGTCCTTTGAGACGTGCACTCCCAGGAACTTGGTGCTGTCTACTCTCTCCACTGCGGTGCTGTTGATGGTCAGAGGGGCATGTTGGGCATCCTTCTTCCTGAAGTC